>OZ007496.1:13324943-13599457 GCA_963931805.1 Microdon myrmicae | reverse complement strand
CCCTAGAGGTGGGGCCCCAAGTGGGTGTCACCTGGAGACTGGCATGTCAACTTGATTTGACCATGGGACAAGGAATCGTTCTGGGCCTTCGCCGGGTTGAAAGCAATCAGTGACTTTGCCCTGTATGTTCGCTCCCATCCCAGTGAAGAAAATCGAACAAGAAAATGCATCAGCCGTATACCAAGCATAACATAACATAGCAATTCACACATCGAATCGTAACGTACGGTAGTGGCCTGATGTGTTGAGCATTGGTTCAATTTTTAGTGATTCTAACCATCATAACGTCAGTTCGAATCACACGTTCTTCAATATAGTAGCAAACGCTATAGGTTTCTGTCTGGTATTTTTTTCTAAGCACCGCTTGATGTGTTGTTCAATTAAAGATTGATCAACTTAAGGATCAATCTTAATTAAGGCGCAGGTTTGTATTATTAGGAGTCGGATTTTTAGGGTTTAATAAAAATTGTATTCCTCTTTACCAACATATTTTTCGTACGCATTACTTTAGGTGTTCTACGTGTAACTAGAAGCCTAAGTTTAAAGGGTTTTATCCAATTACATGACGTTTATTTTTCGCCCGTAGCCACGACCTCTGTTCCAGGTCTTCCCTACAATTTTCCTGTAATAGAAATTTAAATGCGACTTTTAATAATAATATTACATATAATGCAAATCTGTTGTTGTTTTTGTTATTATTTTTTTTTTTTTAGAAAATAAGTGCATATGCACATTTTTTTAGTAATGAAGACAAACTTGTTAGGTTTGAGAAACGTTGCAGAGCTGATTTTGATTTACTTTTATTTCAGACCCGCCTCGACAATACATACGAGTCACTTGGTATCCTGAAGGACTGTTTTAACGAATGTGATGAAGTGTCTTACGAAATTGCGAATGACGGCGAGACAAATCGAATCAATCCTGACAGCCTAACCGGAAAGCAAAGTACTCCCAAAAAGATTTATATCTCCAAGGTAGAGTTTTACATAGATTCGTACTAACTAGCGAATAATCTGGGATCCCTTAAGTTTCCATTAATGATTTCATTCATTCATTCGGTACTAATAATAATTTGACATAAATCGATACGCTCTCTGAATTCTTATACATATATATTTATATAATTGTGTTTAATATTTACCGATAACTCTTCTTCATTAAAAACTTTATATATAACAAAAAGATCTCTATTTTCTATCTCACAATTGATCCTCTCCAAAAATACTATGAAACTATGCGCGCCTCTTTTGGACTCTTGAATTTAATGTGTGTTTTTAGCATTGCTCGGATAATGAGTGCGAAGACGATATCTTTCATCAAACCGAAAGTTGTCCTGCTACCCCAGGATGGTTGCTGAACGAAGAACAACATTCATCTCTATTAGATGAGTCTCTAAGTTTCCACGGGGAATCAGAGTTAGGATTTGGAAAAACCATTCCCTCAACTTTGGGTAAATATCGAACCTTGAAAGACAAACTGCGAAAATCGTTTCGAAGAAGTAAAGATTTTTTAAAGAACGAAAAGAAACGAATATCGGATACGTTGTATTATCCAAAGACAAGAAATCTTAATGAGTCCAATGAACCGTGGGATGGATCATCGCTTTGTATAACGGATCTCTTTGCGATGGACGAAAAAGTGCCAGTAAAGGAGCGGTTAACCCAAGCTGTTAACATATGCCGTCAAATACCTCAGTTGGAAACATCTCCAGAAATGGTAGAAGCCGAACGGCTTCTATTAGTCTCAACAATCAAGAAAAATGCTGATCTCCCACACAACAGTTCTCTATTGAGGAACAGACCACTCTATGGTTCTATAAAGCTCACATCATTGCAGTTTCCAATTAAAAATATTGAAGAACAGTTGGTGTATTTCAATTATCATTATATCAGCGTTTTCTCCAGCGGCGGTCAAGTGAAATCGACACAATCAGCTGAATGTAGACACAACGAGGCTGCTTTCAGAGAGTGTAACGTGGTCCTGACCAATATAACACCGGCCTCCGAAATTAACTGTGATATATACATGCTTCGATTGAAGAGAGTGTCCACAGTAAGATCGCCATCCAATCTGAAGAAGGTAGGAGTGAAATGATTGAATTCGTTTTGATTCTGATATTGTATTTCCTCTTCCAGAGACCATCGTTAACATCTGCATCAAGTGAGGAGATCCTCTCACGATTTCGTCCATACGCTTCGTTCGTCATGAAACCATCTGATTTTGTTCCCTACCATTTGAATGACAAAACTTCGTCTCCAAATGAAGACTATTTTAGTATTTCTGCAGACAATCACCATAAATTTACAGCGATCCCAAGAGCCAGGAATACAAACTCACTTAGTCATGTCAATGTCTATAGCGAGGTGAATTTGTTTTTTAAAAAGTTTAACATGAACGGTTTCCTGAATCTACAAGATCTGGGTAAATTACACAATTGGAATCTTCGATGGTGTGAGATCGATTGCTTGGAGTTGCTTGTTTGGAACAGCCCAAATGACGTAGATATTAATCAACCAATACATCGTTTGGATATGGTAAGATGCAGTTCGTTTCCGATTGAATGTGCCGCTAAGGAAATTTGTGCCCGCCCACGATCGTTTTCCATGGAAATCGGCTCTGTTGAACAGGGGGAGAGGTACAACTTTTCTGCTGACAATAAGAATGATCTCGACAATTGGATAAGTGCCTTAAATGAAGTCCTAGAGTTTATTGCAACTTGGATGAAGTGAACTTGCTGTGCAATATTTATTTAATAATTTGTTATATAAATGGTGGCTTTTATATTTATGTATTTTGTTAAACATATGCCGGGAATTGTTCGTTTGGAAAGATCTTGCTTCTATTTTGGCGTGATATGATCGGAAATCCTGGACCAAGGAACAGTTTATTCCAAATAGGATCAAGTTTGAGCTTTCTTTGGTTCAATGCAATTGTGACTCTTTGGTCAAGGTAACGCTCAGCCCGCGAACGGGGCAAACTCTCTATAGGGTTAGTTTATGCGGTGTTGATGATGATGATGAATAACGCATTTATTATACAATAATTTAACAAATCTTGACTTAGGACTAAATGCTAAATCCTATTTTACAAACTTTTCTTATTCTTAAAATAATTTACTGGCTCTACACGAGCACTCTAAATTACACGATACAAGTTTGTGTAATGCCTTTCGGCGTACGATAATATTTTTATATTTTTATATTTTTATATACTTCCTGGAAGAAATTCTCTTTTTTTTTTAATAACAAAATAAAAAGTTAACAAAAAAAAAATTAACAAACATATTAACAAAATGTTAACATACAAAGATTTTAAGGGGACATTCCGGTTTGTTCGGTTCAAAAAATCATTTTTTTTTTGGTTAATCAAAAGTTCTATCTTTCAAAAATAATATGTTAAAATTTGGAAACGAAATCTTAGGCGGTTCCAAAGTTATAGGTCATTAAAGGGTCGGGTCTCCCGCGGATACAAATTCGTATTATAGGTGGCAACTACCGTGTATTTAGAAAGATGTAGACTATCCATTTATGGGCATTAATTTGCTTCGCTCTTGGCTTGGGCCAACTGCCACTTGTTTGAATATGTCGCAATCTTGTGCGACTGAACAACATGTTCATAAGCGGTAATGGATAGTCGCTCCTGTGTATGTTGTTTTTACATTCGGGCGTACTGCGGGTGACCTGCGATTGCCTGAGTTTTAGTAAGTTTCGTATATATGAAACTAACTTGCCCGTTGCACGGTGCTGGTGGTTTTTTCTTGTTTGGTGACTATGGAAGATGTTCCTTCCGGTGACGTCGCGGGGCAGGTATTTTTGATGTTTCTTTGTTTCTTTTTCATGAGGAGGAAAAAGTATTTGGTGTAAACTTGGCCTCAGAACGTTGCAGAAATCATTTTGAAATCTTGTAAAGGCCGAGTGTATCAATCACGTGGGAAAACGAATCGGTTCGCAATTACGCGGTGTCATAAAAAAAGCAAAAAAAAAAACAGACCAATTAGGAGGAGGTGCTGGTCCTGGTAAACTTACGGGAAACATGATAACAGAACTGACGACTTATTACGAACTTGCGATTAGACGCAATGCTCACTCTGCTGAAGAAATAGCGAAAGTAATTTGGGCAACATACTACCACAAAATATCAACCGATGAAAATCCGCAACATCAAAACTGTCCACAGGGCGCGGAGTCATGGTGTTTTTCTCGAAACGACTTATTTGAGTGCGGGGTAAGCGATAATATGAAAACGGTGCATGCGATTCTTATGAAAGTTCGCACACATATTTTTAACATGCACACGCAAATTGCGAGTGAATTACTTTTTTATTTATTAATTTATTTTTTTAGTTATAACTAAAAAATAGAGTAAAAAAGGGCCGAATTTTTTCAATAGTCCGCCATTTTGTTGTTTTTTATCAATTTTAAAGTTTTTCACTCATATTGGGCTGAATGTATTTAAGTTCAATAAACTTTTTGCATTTCTCGTATTTTTTCACCGGGGACGAAAATAACCCTTACACGACCAGAACGGCTAACTTTGAACACCCGGAGGGGGAGGGGGGGTCCGGTTCCGGAGTGACTCGACAAAATTTACAAAACGTAGTCGAAAGATGAATAAAATGTATAAAAAAAAATTTGTTGTTATATCTTTAATACTTTCTCTTTAAAAAAATCATGAAAATAACCTATTTTTTGACCCGACAAACCGGAATGTCGCCTTAAAACGAAAAGGAATCTAAATGCAAAATGGAAACGAAAAGGAAGAATAAATATATATGAAAAGGGAAATGAGGAATGGGATGGGAAAGCGTAGCGTCTGAAGATCTTACTGTATTTGGGGATTTAAGTCCTTTCTTCGTTGTCAATCCACCACCAGTTGGGTTGGGATCGGTCAGTCATAGATTTATCTCGATCGCCTATTGCTATGTTAAAGCGCAAGTAAACTGATATATCACTGTTATAAAGAATCCGTTTGTCCCTGGCACCCCGAAAAGTGTGGTAAATAATAGGGACCCCGTGCTTGTTTTGGATAAGACCTTTTCTATCCAAGAGAGGTGGGATAAACCCATTTTGGAGTGTATTCTCCAGGTACATGTCATTGGGGTAGTATGCTCCCGAGATAAGATTATCTTCGCTGCACATTGCCGTTGCAGTGTGACCACGAATAATTTTGATAATGAAATTTTCTATCCTATTCAATCCTGATTTGTCATACAGTGTCTTATTATGATAGAATTTCCTGTATTGATACTCGGGTTTTCTATGTAATCCGAGGCAGGAACGCAAGCACTGCCTCTCGAACATGCGAAACTTTTCCATGTAGGATGGGGAAATGTTAAACCATACCGGGCAACCATACACTAATATTGGACGGATAAATGCTGAGTACGAAATTATTTTAACTTTGTGATCTAGGAGACTATTTCGAAACAGACTTCTTGTCATTGCATATGCACTTTTAGCTGCGGAGAGGGCAGTTGTGATGTGCTTATCAAAGTATAGGTATTGATCCATCCAAATACCAAGGTACCTGACAACAGTTTTCATTTGCAGCGGAAGATTATTGCTTCCCACAATGGAAACGTTTTTCCAATTATGCCTTGTATCTCTTGAAGCTGTAGAAAGAGGTGTTCTGAAAAGGATGGTTTCTGTTTTTTGGGAGTTGATTTTCAATTTCCAATCGCCACAAAAGCGATTGATTTTATTGAAGTCGTCTTGAAGAAGTCTGTTAATGGCATCGATTTTTTTTCTGATCTGTATACCACAATATCGTCGGCATATGCGATAGCATGATTAAGAGACCCAACTAGATCACTAGTATAAATATTGAAGAGAATGGGAGAATTCACGGCTCCCTGCTGTAAGCCATTTTTAATATGGAAAGTTTTATTGAAGATTTTGTCCACATTTTACCACAAATTGTTTATCCATTATCATGTCTAAATGATGTATAACAGATATTGAGGCAAATCCAGATTTGATAACTTATATACAAGTCCTTCTAACCATACGGTATCGAAGGCCTTTTCAAAGTCAACCAAACATACGCCTGTGCATTGTCGTTTTGCCTTGTTCTACTGTATATCGGAAACAAGTTTTGTAGCTGCATGAAGTGTGTCGTGCCCCGCTCTAAAGCCAAACTGGTTGTTTGGAATGATGCCGTTTTCATCACACCAGTTTATCAATGCCTTATTTATGATTTTCTCGAATATTTTGCTAATGTTTGGAAGCAGACTAATCGAGCGAAAGTTAGCGGGATTGCTCCTGTCCTTGCCCTTTTTGGGGATGGGATGGACTACTGCTATTTTCCAACGTCTTCGAAAGTATGCATTATTTAGAGCGTTATTGAACAAGGTAGTGTAAATTTTCACCGCTTCCGGAGGCAGATGTTTAAGAACAGTATTTGTTCTCTGTTCCAGAGGATTTCTTGTTTTTAATGGATCTAAGGATGTCCATGAGTTCATTCTTATTCACAAATATATTTGTGTGCAAATTTCTAAGCGGCGCATCCGCTCTATTGTTTTCACTGAAGATGGTGAAACTTTTGTTTTCGGAATGCCAACTTTGCCGTTTATTGTGCAGCGAAATATGGTTTTGGATAGCTCTGTTTTCGATATCGGGGTTAGAATGAATGGATTCATTCACTTTGTGTACTGCCTCGAAACAGGCGCCAATGTAGTTCGTTTTCTCTTGCGGATCCTCGACTACTATTAGTTCTTCGTTGGAGTTGATGTGTTCCGGGGTGAGTCCTGCGTTCAGCAATATTTGACAATTCTCCGGAGTCCTCGGCACTCGAAGGCAGGGAATGTCATTATGCTCTTTTCTTCTAAATACTTTATTTATTTGCGGAAACATATTCCCGCCACTGGTTTTAATGGAGAGAATTTTACGTTTCCATTCTTCATTAATTACTGATCTGTAGTTGTCACGGATAAGGCTTTTGAACGTTTTTAATCAATGACCTAATTGTCTTTATTTCTTGGCTATAAGGATCGCTGAACTGTCTGTGGAGCAGTTTGAGCTGGGAGAGCAGAGCGATTTTTTGTCTATACAGGGTATCAATAGATGAGTCTCTGTATCTATTAAAATGCTCCTCCGTGTGAGCCGCTTTTGGAATGGAACGGTGCATTGTTTTGATGACAATGTTGTCCATTGTTGAGAGATAATGGTCTAGGCTTCTATTAGTAGGAGGATGTACGCCATTGGAGCGTAGTTCTCTTTTTATTATGCGATCAAAGCGCGACCAATATGCTTTTCGGAAAACGAACGAATGTATCTGGTCGTACTGCTCAAGTATTGCATGTTCGTTTGGAATATGTAAAACGGCACCGAGGCCGTAATGGTCACTATCATACTCTCGTCCATCATAAGTAAGTCCAGAAAGGAGTTTCCTCTTGGATAAGATGGTGAACTTGTAGCGTACAATTCTAGTTTATATTCTGTTCCATTTGTTTCCCACCAGTTGAATAGTGCATTACTTCTAGTGTTCGGCGTGATATCACCCCAAGCACTGTGTTTGGAGTTGAAATCTCTCGCCAGAACAAAATAATTGTTTTCCGAGTCTAACATGAGATTACGAAAAATGATATCCAGTTCGCTGATAAATTGCGAACACTGAGGAGCTTCAGGTGCATACAAGGATACCATGATGATTTTTCAAAGGTATATCTATAATGCAAACTTCCAGCAGCTGAAATTTGTGTACAGCTGTGCTGTAAACGACCTTGTGGTGAAGGCCTTTCTTAATTAAGACAGCAACTGCACATCCTTGTGTGGCGTGTGGACGATCTCGTCTAATGGCTTTATAATTTTTGTATCCCAATTTGTGCCTCTCGTTTAGCTTGGTTTCGCTAGCTAGAAGCACATCGGGGCATTCGGCTTCAAGCAGGTTATCGAGGTTATCCCCCTTTTTCACGTGGATTAGTGAATTCACATTCACAGCAATAATATTTAGGTTGGTTAATTGTTCGAACATAACAGATGTCATATAATGGTTCGAATTTCCCAGTGGTGCAGTGATTTGGACGGAATATATGCTTCGTTCAGATGAACAAATTCAAGGTGTTCGTCAGATCATTCTGATTATCCTGATTCCATTAGCTGAGCCAAATACCGACTAATAGTGAATGTTTCAGGCAGCCCCAAGCCTTGTATGTTCTTGTAGAATATAATGACGAGTTGGAGTTGTAGCATTAAAGTCACCATGAATTATAATCTCAGATGCTGGCTGTTTGGTTTATATCCAGTCGATAAGATGTGAAGAAGTTCGAAGAGTTTCGTTGGTTAACCGACATTTGGGAAACAGAAAACGATAACAAGCAAATTTGACGGAGCCTCTTAAAACGATTTACATTTGATGTCCAAGTCTTTGGATTCTAATATTTGAATTTAAGACCAATTTATTAAAATAAATGTATGATTTCCTTGGATTAAAAGATTTGGTCGTTCAACATAATCTGCGACACTGACGATTTGTTTTGACAACGCGGAAAATAAATAATTCAAGGACATTTTAATCCATCCATGTATTTGTATTGAAAATTCTTGGGACTGGTGCCGAACAATTTTCGGTGTTTCTTTGACAAATTGTATTTAAAACATTTTTTATTGTGTGCACTTGTTATTATCAAATTGTTACATATTTTTAATTGTAATCTCTATACATAGAAAGTAATAAAGTTAATTAATTCATTTAGTTATCGATGCATGTGATTTCATTTTCCTTGTTGTAATAATTAAAATAAAAAGACATGATTTTCATTCAGAGAAAATTGTTTTCAATTTCTTCTAATTGGTAGTGTGTTCTGCTTTCGTTAAAAATTTACAGCTCCATTAATTCTCTAATTTTGTTTTATAAATATAGCACGCACATTTTTTAATCGAGTTAAAGTTTTTATGATACGACGTATTTCATATTTAATGATCTGTTAATGAACTCGTGGGCGCGCGAGTGATTTTATAAAGCTGCGTTTCATTAAAACATTGTGAGTAAATTATTATAATTGTTTTTTATTATGTGTTAAATAAAGTAGAAAAAAAATTATAATATCATACGATGAGGAGGTTGAAAGAACTAATATAGAAAGAAACAAGTAGGCATATAAAGATACCTCGAAATCCCCTTATGACACGTTTGTGTAAAAACAAAATGATAACTAGAAGACTTGGTCAAAAGAAACATCGTTTCGAGTTGCAGTCTAGGATGTGATAATGTATTCTTGGGTTCGACAAGCTTGTCGTAAGTGTAAAGAGCCGCAACATATGAAAATTAACACTAAAAAACTACCGTTTAAAGTATTTTTACTACGCAAACCGAAAAATAGCAAATTATGTCGCTACTTAAAAAGAAATATGATAAAAACAGATTTATATTGCAAAGCTAAAAGCCATAGTATTTCACTAAATCACTCAGTACTCTCCTTCTCTCCCCACGTTCCTATTTCTTACTCAACCAACAGATATCACCTGTACAATCGATTCGTGATCTTTTCATCTCATGTGATAGGGAGCTTAACTTCATATATTGATGACATTATCCGCAGGGCCAAGTATACCCTTCGTTTTGTGAGACGCTGGTGGAAAGAATTCTAATACCTACGTCCCCTTCTTGAATATGCTAGTCACATCCGCTCTCCTCACCACTCGTCCCAGATTCGCAGGAACGAAACCGCCAATGTCGTTTTTCGCGTTTTCCCCTCCGAGGATTGAATTGGGAAAATCCTCTCATTCTACCCCCATACACAAGTCGTCTCCACCAAATTAGCCTTAACACATTTGAAGAGCGCAGAATTCATGCTGACATGCTCTTTATTCACCGTCTTCAACTCCACAAGCCTGCCCTCCATCACATTTTACACCAATCCCCGAAACCTGCGAAACCCTCTTTTTTTTTTTTTTTTATATATTCCTGTTCTGCAGCAAAACGCGTATTGGTGTATTGGTGTACATGTTGTACATTGCAAATTGGTGAGACCCATCGGATCACATCGGGAAGGGGGAGTAAACTAAATTCGGTTTTTTTTTTTAATTAACGCGCGCACAAAAGGTGATGTTGAAGTGCCCTTAAATGTCAGAGCACAGTGCGAGCGGAAGGAGAGGAAGTGGATAAGGAAAGGAGGTATCGATGTAGATTGGTCTTAAATGCCCGGACATTACAATGACGAGGAAACACATGACCGCACATTCGTGTGGTTCGGCTAAAGAATGACTCTCTATGTTTATTTGTGCGCCTCAAATTGTCTTTGAACCTGAATTGATGCGCAGTCTCAGATTCGGGGGTATCGCGGGAAAATGTCTGAGTAGGCGGAACACATTGAGCAAGTTCAGTTAAGCAACGACCGTGATAATACCTATAGAAAAGAAATAGGCACGATACGTTACGCCTATGTTCTAATGACGGAATTGATCGACTCACAGCTGAGTTCCCAATAAGTTTCACTGCTCGTTTTTGTATCCTATTGAGCACGTGTAGTGCAGTTTTGGAAGCGCCTGACCAAATATGGGAGTTGAACTCCATTTTGGGACGAATATACGCCTTGTAAATAGTGGTCAGGTTGGAAGGAGTGAAGTATTTTTTGCATCTCTTAAGGCACCCCATGCATTTGGCCGTACTTTTCGCATCTCCCAATATGACAGAAGCCTGACCAAATATGGGAGTTGAATTCCATTTTGGGACGAAGGTGTGGGGAGGAAGTATTGTGCCAAACACGGACACTCCGTTCATCTTCTTCCTCCATCATAATGTTCCTCCAAGAAATTGTTCGCCGAGTAAAAAAAAAAACGAAACGCCGCCACGTTTGTCCACAATTTTGCGTAAAACACCAGGGGAACAACGATTAGGTAAACACATCTAGGAACTGCCAGGCAATGCAGCGCGCAAAATTAAACACACGAATTGATAGGTGATCACCGACTTTTTATTTTCTTACTTAGAACTTATTATTAATATTAAATTGGTTTTTATAAATTTTATGCTCCTCAATAGTATACTGGTTAGTATACCCGCCTGTCACGCGGGAGACCGGGGTTCGATTCCCTGTGCGGGAGCCTCTGGCGCAAGACTAATGACCTTGCCCGGAAAAAACAAAGCATTATGGAAGATTTAACAAGCCTCAGGACTTGCTAAATAAGGCCAAGACCGGTTCCAGGTTGTAGTGCCGATGATGATGATGATAAATTTTATACAAGGTGAAACACTTCTTTCTGACTCGACTTCGATATATCTACACTTCTCCGCCGCGCGACGGAGAGTGGGAGGCTGGTCGACCGTGGTGATCGGCGGATGTAATAAGACCCCTCGAGGATAGAACTCTGACTTGAATTTCATCCTCGGTTAGGGTTAAGGAACGGAAGAGAGAGAGGAACATTTTCTCTTAAGGGTGTGGCTACCAAGGAAACGCGATCTTTTGATGCAGTGGTGTGTATGTGTGAACGTACACATCACCGTGTTTATCGATGGATTCCAGCAAGGATAACCAAAACCTACAGCGAGCAAAAAAACAAAGGAGAAGCGACCTAATGCATCGGTCTGTGATTAGGGCCAGCTAAATAAATAAGCTGGAACTCAACTCATTAAATGGGAAATGCATTTGGGATACCACAAGCGATGTGAATTGTTTATGGTATCGCCAGAAAACCTTTGAAGGACAGCGTTCTTTTGTTTGCACATGGTGCGAGTTAGGGAATTAGTCTCAACGTCTATGGTGCTAATTGCATGCAGCTGCGTTGGACTGTTTATCGTTGGTTAAAGTGGTCGCCAGCCAATGTGTATGTAGGTAGTTTTTATTATACACATATTGACGCTGGGATAAGCCAATTCAAGGGTAACATTCCCTGATTATGTGGTTGTATAATATGGGAACCGATGAATTTTCTTTCAGGGAATTTATGATAAGTTAGGAAGGAATTCTTATAGGGAATTTGTATGCGAAGAGATGCATGAAAGGTAAGAATTTTTTTTCAGATTTTTTTTTACATTATAAATTTGATCTATTTAATGCGTGAAGCATTTACGGTGCTAATGTGATTGCATTAGCGAACTTAAGAAAGTTGGGGAGCAGTTATGGGGGTTTTTCAGGTAAGTGGGCCGTGGGGTTTGGCGGAACCGCTACAAATGTACGCCATGTAAATAGTGACCAGGTTGGATGGAGTGAAATAGTGTTCGCATCTCTTAAGGAACCCCATGCATTTGGCTGCACTTTCTGGGGCTTCGAAAATGTGGTCATTTCAAGTAAGAGTCGAATTAATTCGAGTGCCGAGGATTGATAGCTCCTTGACTTCCTCGATGCAAGCGCCGTTCATCGACAGTGTATTTACTTTGGGGCTCGCCTTTGACGACAAGAGACAGCGCTGAGTTTTTAAGGCATTGAATTATACTCGGTTAGATAATCCTCATTGATATATCTTGTTGACGTCGAAATGCAGTGTTTCAAGCATATAAGCATAACCTCCTGATTGGTATTGACGTTCGAAGAGTTGGGTCGGGTATGTTCGTATGAGTAGGAGAAACTCCATGTGATATCATTAGCAAACGAGTAGATTGGGTTGTGGGTAATGGACAAGAAATCATTTATAAAGATGAGGAATAGAGTGGATGAGAGTACAGAACATTGGGGAACACCTGCATTAATTTGATGGGAGACAGATTTGACACCATCAAGAACCACTTGTAATGAACTGCCAGAAAGATAGTCTCTTATCCATTGGATCAGGGAATCGTCCACTCCATATGAATGTAATTTTGATAAAAGGGCTGGATGCCAAACTCTGTCGAAGGCTTTTGAAATATCCATTGCAACAACCTTGCTTTCACCGAAGTAGTGGATGGAATGGCTCCACTTTTCGGTAAGGTACGCCATCAAATATCCTGTGGACGTATTGCTATGAAAGCCATATTGGCGGTCATTGAGGAGGTCATTTGATTCCAGATATTTCGAAAGTTGACAGTTAATCATTGATTCCATTACCTTCGAGAGAATAGAGGTTAGTGCTATGGATAGATAAGACGATAGGGGTGATTTGTCGCCCTTGTTGGGAATTGGCTGAATGTTCGCTGACTTCCATTTATTTGGGAAACGGCCAGTAGAATAAGACAAATAGAAGAGTTTCCGCAGTGGTTTAGCGAGTGAAGAGGAACATTTCTTCAGGAGGGTTGGGGGAATCCCATCCGGACCAGCGGATTTATGTGCGTTTAGCGCAACAGTACGCGTTCGGAAGCGAATCTGGCTCATGTTGTGCTGCTTATGTTCAGGTTGAGGTGGAACTGATATGGTGTCAGGCAGCGTTGATTTCTCTGCACAATGCACAGCAAGTAGATTCGCCTTCTCTATTACAGTGGTGACTGGTTTGCCATCGACTATACGCGATGGAATGGATGAAGAGGCTTAGTTTTGAATGTTTTTAAAGAATGCCCAGAAGTTTCTACTACCTGTGGGAGAGTGTAGTATTTTTTGTCTCACTCTCTGGTCATGCAAGAACTTTGCGCGTTGAATATGCGCATTGCAGTAATTTTTAGCTCTCTTAAATCTTTTCCGGTTTTTCTCAGTATTGTTTGATTTATACAACCGGAAGCTCAACTCTTTAGCCTTAATGGCTTCTATGCACCCGGAATCGAACCACATATTTCTCTTGGCTTTGATACTCTTTTCTCTATGGGGAATAAAGGTTTGCATTCCAAGCAGAATCGTGTCTGTCAATGTGTTCGTTAAAGAGTCAACATCGTTGTTGAGGAAAAATAACGACCAATTTAACTTCCCAAAAAAAGTCGTTCAGACCTTCCCAGTTGGGATTCTCATAGAACCATACTGTTCTTTTGGGAGTTTTCTTGTTAGCGCTACTATTAGTTAGAGCAAATTTAGCTGACATGACACAGTGGTCTGAAGTGCCCAAAGGCTAAGAAACTTCAATTGTGTATTTGTTTGGGTGGGAGGTGAGAAACAGGTCCAGTGTGTTGGCGGAATGACTATCTATATCTGGTACCCGTGTTGGCTGACTGACGAGTTGAGTTGAATTGTTTGATTCATCAAAGAGCTGAACATACTAACTCTCAGGTATTGTGTATCCGGAGTGGAGAAGCCACTGAGAGTTATGCACATTGAAATCACCCGCAATAACGATTTCAGTCTGCGGATATAGGCTGAATATTCTATCAATAGAATCAGATAGAGTATCAAATTCGTTGAACAATGCGTTTCTATCCAAGTTTGGCCTCCTATAAAGAAAGCAGTAATGTATGATATGCCTACGAACCTGTTGTTTTAGTCACGGGAAGTTAAATTCTGGATTGGAGCAGAGCCCATAACGTGTCAGAAGCTGATAATCAATACCACTTCGTATGTAGGTGGCTAAATCACGATGCGGAAAGAACAGAGACACTAAGTTATAACCGGGTAGATTGAAATCAAAAATATCTGTATCAGTAATTAGCTGATACTAGAAATCGCTAAGTGCAAAGATTGGAGGTTTCTGGTTAGAGACGTGAACAGACATAGAGGAGATATTGCATCTTAGGTCGCGAAGATTACAAAGATCGACGTGAAATTCCCGTTCCATTGAAATGGCCTGACACAGAAAACCAATACCGCCTCGGAAAATGATGCATGTTGGGCCCAGCGATAGATAAGGGAAAGCAACCTGTTACGAACCTCGCGGCCATCTCCTCACCCAACACCCACTAATTTCCTTAAATTTCCTCTCTCTACCTGTAAATGAAATAAATATCGTCAAGTAGCTAATTTGCACAAACTACTTTATGCAAATTCTACTTGGCACTAAAAATAATAAAAAAAGTCGTTGGCGCCGAATAAAATATAAAAACGTCAACGGCAAAAAATACTGACTTCCACACAAGGCTGGAGATATCAAGGTCAGAAAAATTTCATTGGGGTTTACACTTTCTGCCAGCAAAAAAAATGAACAAAAGGTACTCCTATTACAAGAACTACTGTAACAGTAACGACCGCACCGGGTTCCACTACAATTCATTACAAAAATCAGGATCAATTATTGTTAACATTATCAACATCATCAACAGACTAGCCAGCTGAACAGGGGGTCTCAAACACAACAAGCCACTAAAGGTGTTATGTCCTTGTAGTAGGTGCCCCACTAGATTCGTGCCGAAATCCAGGTCACACCCCTTTCGTGACGAATATTACGCCACTCAAAACATCAGAACCCTCAAAAGATTATAAATCAATCGAGAGTATCGATGCCTGAGGGATACAACAGAGGTGCGAAAAAGAGGAAAAACAGACACAAGGAAAGGAAAAGGTATGAGTTTTCCCGCACTGTACACTTCCACACAATGGATGCTCCCATGTCCTCTTTACTACTCGTTCGTAGATCTAAGTGGACGGTGGGTAGGGCGTCGAGCCATTGGCTGTCATTGTCAACGAGGCTTTGAGGGACCGGTGCGGTTGTGTGACTTTTGTGGCAG
Source organism: Microdon myrmicae (assembly GCA_963931805.1). Classification (NCBI taxonomy): domain Eukaryota; kingdom Metazoa; phylum Arthropoda; class Insecta; order Diptera; family Syrphidae; genus Microdon; species Microdon myrmicae. The sequence goes on along the minus strand of OZ007496.1, from coordinate 13,584,025 downwards.
CCAAGTGGTCCTCGGTTTGCCGTGAGGGTAGCTGGGACGCCGAAATGTGTGACCCAAGTCTCATAGAATGCTTTTGCTACACTCTCTGCGGTTACAGTTCGTAGTGGCGTTGCTTCTGGCCACCGTGTAAAACAGTCGATCATCGTGAGGAGGTAAGTATATCCTCGCAATGGTGTTAGCGGAACTACCATGTCTTAAACTGTGCCGGCTGCAGTAGATTGTGTCTATCGACATTGCAGTGTTTACATTGCAGGCAATTGCGTCTTTGGCCATGAGTGGCCATACGAAATTACATCGGACGGGTTTGGCGGTTACGCATCCGGCTGGATGAGCCGGATTGTGGAGCGTCTCGTAAATAATCTGTGGCGGTTCCGCCAAACCCCACTGTTACTTACCCGAAGAATCTCCATAACTGCTACCCAACTTTCATAATTTCCTGCTAATCCAATCGCATTAGCACCTGTAAATGCTACACGTATCAAGGTTATCAAATTTATTTATTTAAAAGCTTTTGGAAAAGAATTCTTACCTTCATTCATTCTTTCGAATCCAAAAATTCACCATAAGAATTCTATCCAAATTTATCACAGATCCCAATCATACATACGCATTACCTAGGAATTCCTGTAAAGAATTTCTCCCACAAGGGCATTCATGCAGACCGCTCACTCACAACTTTTATATGGGGACACAAATTTACCCCACTTTTCCGCTTTACTGCTCATTGAATATATTTCTTTCATTCTCGCTAATACAAAAAGAAAACTATTCGATGTCAGGTGCAAGGAAAGTGGCCGTAAATTTGCTGGGAAGGGTGATGCGTTTTAATATGTGAGTATATATCAAATCGTGGCCTTCGTTTGGCGAATTGTGTAATTTTTTTGGTTTAAGAATTACGACATGGTACGAGATAGGGGATGGAAGGGGTGAAAAATTTCCCCTTTAAATCGCGACTCTTCAAAATTGAATAGTACTGTACCTCTTATGTACAGCGGAATGTTTGTCCTTGAAACGGCTTTTTAGGGTGGGATATGTAAGGGGAAAATATTTTGGATGTTTTGATTGGGAAATGAAAAATATGACAATGAAGCGCCTGTAAAGGTTATAGGTTTATTGTTTTTTGGTCTTATCTTCAGTAGTTGAGTTGGGAGGTCCGTCCTGGCTGCTGTCGATGGCTAGAGGCTGGTTGGATCCTATTGGCTGAGGCGGTTGGAGTCGATCTCGTTTCCGAATGTGCTGGGCTGGGGACGTCGGGGTTAATGCGCTATCCGATCTGTATGGTTATTTCACCCTTGGCATCCGCGCCTTGTCGGCCCTACAACGAGCAGTCTGAGGTATTCCCGAATGGACAGTTGATCTCCTATGGACAGGAGTCGTTGGAACATTCACGAATGAATGCAATCTATCACACCGTAACTAGGCAAAGTCATAAAGATGGGAGTGAATCGTGATAGAGAAACAACTGGGTAAACAAAGCGTTGTCTTTATTTAATTACAATTTTGCAATGGACTGGTCTTTGGTCGCAGCTATGGCCTCTGGAACGCAAATGAACCCGAGGCAAAAATAAAACAAAATGGCTGGCGGGATGGTGACTTTAGTGAGACAAGGACAGATCAGCCGTTCACTTTGTCTCTGGCTTCTGGTCATCTTACGATAACCAGAATTACCCATATTCGTGAGGATGTTGGGCTCGGTTTCAAGATGTCTGAAAAAGAAAGCGGAGGAGGTATCTAAGGATAGTGTGGACAGGGTTAGTACAAATGTTTTCTAACTATTTAGATGAAGGGGTGGTGAGAAAGAAATCATACAAAACCGGTAGGTCTTGAGTGCAGTAGTAAACGCAGATCACGTCATTGGTGTCTGATATACTGCGCTTTGGTTGGTGTATATTTGTGCAGTCTTGTACTCTGCGTGCGTGTTTGTAGTGTGTCAGCAGTAGATCCTATGGGATGAGTCCAGGAATACTCTATTATAGAGGGGAATGTTGTTGGGAAAGGCGCTTTCATCAGTTTTGTACTGAAGAAGAAATTGTGGTGGTCTGATCCGAAGAGATCGAGAGAGATAAGGCTCAAGAACGAAAGACTCCCATACAAGTAAGTTCTCGCTGTTCTGAATGTTTTCGAGGTACTTGTATGCTAATTGTAGCAAGTACTCGTCGATAGGGGTAATGGAGGTGAGCCTTCGTACAGGTGAGAGTTGGGGTAATGGTAACCGTCAGGCCTTCTAAAGTGGTTGGTGCATCTTCTGAGGAATTTCCTTTCGAAAACTCGAAGTCTTTACATTTGGGCCGAAGATATGCAGGACCATATAGGAAAGGCGCATGCTATTCCAGATCGGATTAGCTACTTATAGCAGAGAAGCTTAACTTTGGTGTCAACTTTGTTGCTCCACTTCAGGATGTAGTGCAGTTGCTTAGACCGACCGAGACCGCCTTGGAAAACTGTGGGTCACATGTTTGATGAAATTCATTTTTGGGGTATATATGACCCTAAGATATTTCATCCTGTCCTGTGGTCTAATCGTAATACCTCCTATTTGTATTCGAATATTCTGTGAATATCGAGAAATAGGTTGGGAGTGTTTACTACTCAGAATTACAGCTACTGCTTTGGATAGATTGAGTCGAATTTTCCATCGACTGTAATACTGAAACAGTTCGTCCAGGTAACGGTTGAGTCGATTTGTTGTGGGTTTTGGGCTTTTGGATGACATATACACTAGGACGTCATCCGCATAGCATATCTGGGTTATTCTCCCCTCCACAGGGCGAGGAATATCTGCGGTGTAGATATTAAATATAATGGGGCGTAGAATCGTGACAAGATGGAAGCAGTACTTTGAAAACCTGCTCAATGTGCACACCCATCAACCACAAATAAACGCACCTGACGTACATATAGCAGAGCCTCAGATCCCAGAGCTCTCTCTCAACGAAATCATAGACGCAATAAATCGATTGAAAAACAACAAGGCTCCCGGAGTCGACTGCATACCGGCAGAGCTTGTAAAGCATGGAGGAGAGGCAACCGCTCGAAAGATCCATCAACTGATTAAAACAATATGGGATAAGGAAGTCATTCCGGAAGAATGGAAAACCTCAATAGTTTTCCCCATCTTCAAAAAAGGAGACAGATCTGACTGCGAAAACTACGGAGGAATATCATAGCTCCCAACCGCATACAAAATACTAACAAATGTCATACTGCCGAGAATCACACCGTACGCAGAAGAAATACTGGGAGGCTACCATTGCGGGTTCCGTAGGAACCGGTCAACAAGCGACCAAATATTCACAATGGGGCAACTGTTGGAAAGAAGTGGGGATACGGAAGACGATTCACCAACTGTTCGTTGACTTCAAAAAAGCCTACGACTCAGTCGCAAGGCAAAGACTCTACCATATTGTAGTTGAGCTGGGAGTCCAAAAAAATATGCCGCCCTCATTCAAACTTGCATGAACAAAAACAAAGGGCGAGTTAGAATAGAAAACCACCTCTCAGAACAATTTGAAATCCGGGACGGACTAAAACAAGGAGATGGTCTTTCACCATGTCTTTTTAACCTTGTGCTCGAGTATGTCATCAGAAAGGTACAAGACGACAACATTACCGGATCGTCCCTGAACGGGGTCACACAATCTAGAAACTGTAAGTAAAAACTGCGAAACCATTATGCAAGCGCCAGAAGAGGTCGGCCTAGAAATAAATGAAGACAAAACAAAATACACGATTATGGTGAGAGCAGGTGGACCTCAGGGAACACATACAAACGTCAGAGGCAAGATATTTGAAAAAGTTAAAGAATTTAAATATCTGGGAACGATACCGACGGCCAGTAACGAAATGTCGAAGGAAATTAACAAAAGACTGCATTCCGGCAACGCTAGTTGGCGCGCAGTCAGTAAACTGCTGAAATCCAAACTCCTATCACGTAACATGGGGCTCCGTGTCTATAGAACCATAATCATGCCGATTGCTCTATACGGATGCGAAACATGGGGTCTCACAAAACTGGAAGAAAACAAATTCCGCGCATTAGAGAATAAAGTTTTAAGAGTATCTTTGGAAATAAATATGACAAGGAGTCAGGACAATGGAGGAAGCTCCATAACCACGAATTGGAAGAGCTATACCGCAAACCTTCTATAGTGAGAGTAATCAAATCGCGAAGATTAAGATGGGCCGGACATGTAGCGCCAATGGGCAACGATAGGACCGTGCGTAGAATTCTTGACGGTAGACCAACGGGAAAGAGACCGACAGGACGGCCCCGACGGAGATGGAAGGACCACGTTGGGTTTGACCTTGAGGAGATCGGATCGGCTGGTCAAGCGTGGAAGGAGAGGGCACAGGACAGGGGACGATGGCGGAGTCGAGTCCCTGAGGTCATGAACTTCCAGGTTCCTACAGGCCAATAAATAGTAGTATAGTAATAGGGGCCTCGAGTGGAGCCTTGTGGTACGCCTGCAGTGGCGTTGAAAGTTCGGGTTAGGTTTCCATGCACATGAACTTGAAAAGTTCTGTTTCGAACAAAGTGGTAGATGATACTACACAGCGTCCTACTAAGACCAGTGTTCAATAATTTAACGGCGAGACCTTCTATCGAGGTCATGTCAAAAGCCTTTTCAATGTCTAGGCTCGCCGCAATGGTGGGTTCCTTATTAAAGAGGCGCACGCGGACGAGGTTTTGAAATATGTTGAGAGCCATAGTCGTGGTGTGGGGTAGGAGTATGGTGTGCCGGCGTACGGTACGGGTTCACTCCTATCCCCATCATCCTTGAAATTTCATCCATTGTTCCGCCGAACACTGTCTACCAGGAACAAAACTCCGCAACAATCCGTCCACAAGAAGTAAGCAAAATGAAACACTCGAAGATATTCACAACAAATAAAACGCATGGTTATTTATTTTGTTTTTATCGTTTATTGTTTAACTTTGGATGTCTGACACATTACACACAGGGTTTTGCGGATTTCCAGTCAGTGTACACTGTAATTTAGTTTTACTCACTATAAACAAAAAGTTTAATATACCAAACTTATTTCGAAAGCTGTTGTTGGAAACGGTTAGATTTTGGGGCGCGGACTTATTTCACAAAATGTTAAATCACCGCAATACATTTAAGGACACATCCGTATCATGAACGAGGAGGGAAAACTGCGGAGGAAAAGCAACTCTTAGATGTACGCATCCCCGGTGCACCACAGGGAGCTGGAGAAGACATAATTGTTGTAATAAGATTCCACTGAGGGTTGGAATCCGACTCTTGAACCCACTCCCAGTTCGATGGTGAGTTTGCGGAAAAAAGAGAAAATTTTCTCTCTTTGGTGAATAACCAGGGATATGATCTTGGTGATGCATGTGTGTGTGTGTGGTCAGTGTAAATCACATTGTTTTACTCATGCACGAAGATCCTGGGAAAACGTAGCTGAAAAAAAGGAAAGGTGGACAAAGGGCATTACTAATGGTGATGTGCATTGCAGCTGTATAAATAGCTGCATTGCTATTAAGAAAAGGTGTTAATGGTTTTTACTATTTACACAATGGGAAATGTGTATCGTATCTATTACGGCGATGGCTTGTCGTTGGGGAAAGGATCGTGGGTCGGGTATATTGCAGCTGAACAAACAAGCTGCCCGACGTTGCTTTGGTCGTTGGACAAAAAGGTCACCAACCAATGTGCATGTAAGAAAAATTGTTGTTGCACATGTAGGCCTGGGAATAGCCGACGCGACGATAACATTCCCTGATTATAATGGTTACATTATATGTGAACCGATATGTTTTTAATGAAAATTTTGCCGATGCGTTGATGCATGGAGAATGGTGTACCGAATTCTTTCAGAATGGTGATGCTTGGCCTTTAAAGAATTCATTTCGGAAAATAGATATGATGCGTATGTACATTAAAGAATTCTCTCAGGGAATTTATGTAATGCACTAGGTGCATTAAATGTCCTTAAGAAAAGGAAAGGTTTGCAGATTTGCAAAGGGAGTTGGAGTGCAATTATGGGGGGTTCTTCAGGTAAGCCTTAAAGAACCCCCACGGTGCTGTGCGCACTTCTAAATCCAAATTGGAAATTTTCCTGGCACTGATCAAGTTATTTAGCTTCTCGTATATGAATTTTTCATATATTTATAGTGGTACGAGATGTTGTGGGGTTTCGAGATTTAACCAGGTTATGTAGGGTATTTGGTGTGACCAAACCCTGCCCATTTTGACGTGTGTCGTTGAAGCATGCAGTGTTAGTTGGGATGAAGACAACAATTGGCTCGTTAAAGTTGTCTAGTTTATAGTGAACCTCTGCACTAATTATTGCATTAGTAACCGGACTTGCCTCAGGACTTGCTAAATAAGGCCAAGACCAGTTCCCGGCTGTAGTGCCGATGATCACGATCTTGCGATAACCAGAATCACCCACATCCGTGAGGATGTTGGGCTCGGTCTCGCGGCATCTGAAAAGAGAAGAAAAAAGGGGGGGTATCCAAGGATAGTGTGGACAGTGTTAGTCCAAGTGTTCTCTAACTACTTTTATAGAGGGATGGTGGGAAAGAAATCATACAAGACCGGTGGGTCTTGGGTGCGGTAGTAAACGCAGATCACGTCTTTGGCGTCTGATAATCTGCGCTTTGGTCGGTGTGTGTGTGTGTGTGCTTGTGCTGTCTTGTACTGTGCGTGCGTGTTTGTAGTGTGTCAGCAGTAGACCCTGTGGGATGGGCCCAGGAATCCTCTTTTATAGAGGAGAATGTTGTTGGGAAGGGTGCTTTCTTCAGTTTTGTACTGAAGAAGAAATTGTGGTGGTCTGATCTGAAGAGATCGAGAGAGAGAGAGAGAGAAGGGTCAAGAACGCAAGATTGCCGTACAAGTGCGTTCTCGCTATTCTGAATGCTTTCGAGGTACTTATATGCTAATTCTAGCAAGTACTCGTCGATAGGGATAATGGAGGCACCTTCGTATAGGTGAGAGTTCGGGTAGTGGCGGCCGTCAGGCCTTCTGTAGTAGTTGGTGCATCTTCTGAGGAGTTTTCTTTCGAAAACTCGCATTCTTTCCATTTGGGCCGAAGATATGCAAGACTATATGTGAAAGGCGTACGATATTCCAGATCGGATAAGCTGCTTATAGCAGAGAAGCTTAACTTTGGTGTCAACTTTGTTGCTCCACTTCAAGATGTTGTGCAGTTGCTTATACCGACCGAGGCCCCTTTGAAGAATGTGGGTCACATGTTTGATGAAATTCATTTTTGGGGTATAGATGACCCCAAAATATTTTATCCTGTCCTGTGGTCTAATCGTAGTACTTCCCATTTTTATTCGAATATTCTGTGAATATCGAGAAGCAGGTTGGGAGTGTTTACTACTCAGAATTATAGCTACTGCTTTAGATGGGTTAAGTCGAATTTTCCATCGACTGTTGATCCCGAATCCAAAATGCGTCTCCCTTTTATACTCAGCATTCACAGAGATTTGTTAAAAAATGTGTATAAAAATTCAAAGAAGCACCAACAAGATTTTGGGTGTGTATCAGTTGGAATGGGGTTCCAGGAATGACACGGGAATTTGTTTGAACAAATTCCCTGAAGGTAAAATCATGAAATGCATTTGAAATAGGCTTTACATGATGTTAATATTATTGGGAATTGAATCAATGCGCGATAAATGGGGATGATGATTGGGTTTGTGGATAAGGGTAGGGTAATTGGGTAAGTGATGATAAAATAATGGGGAATTGGATGAGAGTAGTGATTGAGGATCACTACATTTTGGAAAATGTTGTTTTTGGTATGATATGTGGGTAAAATAATTAGGGAATTAAGGACCCGAATTTGCGTATTTATTTAGAAGGTGGGGGGATATTGATGTTAATTATGTAACACTCAATTATGTAATTAAGTAACATTCAATATTTTGTTCTGCTTAAATACTTGTGTTCTACTTTTAAAACGCAGCAGTTTAAATCCATTTAAAAAAAGACAAACGAGATTGGGAAACACGCCAGAAGCACATACTTCGGGTGGTAAAGGGACGCGGTCGTGAAGAAAGAACAGATTTCTGGCCCAAAATCGGTTTTTCTTGATTTCAAATGTTGAAAAGTTCCAGAAAATTTCATTTCTGATTGTAGATGGCATTTTTTCTATCGTAGCCTAAGCAAAACAAACTTTATATTAATAAACTTTATTTTATAGGATAACATAATTTTATAATTATAATTTGGATATTCATACAATTATAACATATTTAGCTGAGCTATGTTCCCATTAAGCATATAACTATAACTGTGATTTTTTAAGAACAACAAGATATATATGTTGGGTTATTATAATTTTTATCTTTACGTATATCATTCAATTTTTTTGATTAGTGGATAGTTTCATGTTCGATGACGTGAAGAATTTCGTGTGCCTTTGCAACTGCTACACAAATACAAATGGTGACTATTTTCTGATATGGACTTTGCTCTTCGGAAGTCCATATGTTCAATGCAACTTGGTCGGCTTTTTAATGTCTTATTTGTTTTTTTTTTAAACCAATATGAATTTATTAATTTTATTATCTTCAGCCTTGTTGCCTAGTTCACTTACGTAGAGAGCTGTTCCATTAGGACAAACAGCAATGGAATGAGGATTTTTGAATTCACCCCAGTGACCAATGATTGATTCAGAACCTGGATCAATAGTGAATCCACGAATTGGTAGCATAGAAGTGGGTCCGTTGACCGCATAAACGATATCCTTAAATGCAGCTACTCCGAAAACTCGTCCCAAATCGGGTTCTTGGATGGTAGCCGCTGGAAGACCTTCTCCATATGAAGTTTGCAAACCAGCTCTGCAAGAATAGACATTTGTTAATAATAGAGTCATGGATAATGTAAATATTTAATCTGCTGATTAGTTGATTTAATAAAAAAAAAAAAAAATAGACGAATTGGTTGGTGTAATTTTAAACTCACACAAGAAGCAGACTTGGGATCCAACCCCCCACTTGCTCTTAGTTTTTATTTTGTCTATCTCTCGAGCTTCGGAAGAGGTTAATAATATTTAAACAAAATTAAAAAAAGCTGTTATTAGATTTAAAATTTTTTTGTTTTAAGTACCAAATCCACACAATCTAATAAAAGGAAATTTGATTGGAAAATATGGGCGTCCCATTACAGAACATGTGTGCTTTGGGAATACCTGCTAGGTGTTCGCCCACCGGAGTCTACCAAGCTTGATTTTTCTTACAACATTAGCTTCAAGGTAGATTGCGTACAACTCATGGTTATGGCGTCTCCCGAATCGTCCTCCCTCACAAACGGGGCCAACAATTCTTCTTAAGACCTTCCTCTCGAACGCGGCTAAGAGTTCAGAGTGCCTTTTATTGAGCACCCAGGTCTCAGATCCATACATGAGTACTGGTACGACCATGGTCTTGTACAGTAGTAGCTTGGATGTTCTGGATAAATTTCGGGATTTAAAGAGCCTTGATATACCTTAGTAGGCTTTGTTGGATTTGACCAGCCGTTCGCGTATTTGTTCTTCCATATTGTTATCGGCTGATACTATTGACCCAAGGTAGTTAAAGGATTGCACTATTTCAAATTCGTGCTCCACTACCCTGATAGTTTGACCAACGTTAGGTCTTCTCTTCGCAGAAGTTGCCACCATGTACTTAGTTTTCCCCTCATTAATCTGCAGTCCCAGTTTTTGTGCCGCCTGCCCGATCTGGGTGAAGGAGTCCTATACACCCGAACCGATGATGTCGGTGTCATCTGCGTAGGCAAGTATCTGGTTGAACTTGGTGATAATAGTCCCTTCAGTTGTGACGCCAGAGTCACGGATTGCTTTCTCCAACGCCAGGTTGAAGAGGATGCAGGCCAGACCGTCCCCTAGTCGGAGTCCATTAAAGATGTTTATTGGTTTGGATAGCAATCCCGCTATTTTTACTTGACTAGTTACGTTGGTCATGGTCAACCTACAATTTGTTAGGAATGCCGAACTCTCTCATGGCATTATTAGTTCTACCCTGGCTATGCTGTCGTAGGCGGCCTTGAAGTCTATAAATAGATGATATAATGTAATCTTAAACTCCTGACATTTTTCCAGCGCCTGCCTAAGGGTAAATATCTAATCAATCGCTGATTTGCCTAGGATGAAGCCACATTGATATTGACCAATGAAGACTTTAGCGTATGGGGCCATCCGATCTTGTAGGATAGTGGAGAGTATGTTATATGCGGTACTCAGCAATGTTATAGTCCTATAGCTGCTGCACAGTGTAATTATCCCTTCTTATGTATGGGGCAAATTATTCCACGACGCCAATCCTCCGGCATCTCCTCTTGCTCCCATACGTGCACCACGATCTCATGAATTGCATGATGTAACGCTGTCCCTCCTTGTTTGATCAGCTTAGCTGGTATGCCATTAGCTGCGGGGGCTTTATTTTATTTAAACTGTCTTATGGCTTTTAATGTTTCCTCAAAGCTTGGTGGCGGCAGCATTTGGTCTTGATCTTGCATTGGTGGAGCCTCCAATTTTTCTGTGAGCTGATCATTTAGCAATTCATTGAAGTGCACTTCCCATCGCCCCAGAATGCCTTCAGGATCGGTGATCAGATTACCCTCTTTATCCTTGTAGTAAGTGCAGGGTGGTGTGTACTGCGTCATACTACGGATTATTTGGTAGAACTTCCGCGCTTGGTGCTGACCTCGCTCTCTACTTTTCCCTATTGCACAGACAAGGTTTTTTTCCCAGGCACTTTTATTTTATCTGTGAAGCCTTTTTTTCAGATCTTCTGAGCTCTTCGTATTTCTCCTCTCATACCCGTGTCCTATGAGACTGCTGCATTGCCCGGTATGCAGCATTCTTATGTTCAGTCGCTAGTTTGCACTCATCATCAAACCAGTCGCTCCGATCTCTATGACTACTACCTAAGATGGAGTTGGCTGTACTAATGACGGTATTCTTAAGATGTGTCCATTTCTCTTCTACGCCCTGCATTCTGGCCCCAGGACTTACTCTCCCTCCATCGAGCTCTTCGAGGGTGAGTCAGCGCCTGACCAAAGGTGTTGCTAGTGTTCTCACTGCGTGAGGCAGCCGTGTTGATTCTGCCCCCGTCGAGGCCTTCTGTCATAAACTGTTATTTTTATTTCGACATGGCCTCAAAATATTCCAAACTTCATGCAGTTTAGGAACATATATTAGTTTTAACTAACATTGCAAAATTAAATACCGGTGGTCACTACTCAAGACGTATGACGTATATATACGTCATAACACAACGTTTTACAATTTTTTCATGATGTATATATCCGTCATAAACAGTTAACTGGTTAAGTGTGGATGAAATGTGCGTACTACTCTGGTACACGTAACATTAGTCAGGATCTGCTGGTTTTTTGGGCACTTGGATTTAGGACGGAGTTTTATTTGTTGAATGCTTGGCTCTTTATTCAATTAGTTCAACCAACCTCGTTTCAACTTCAACTATCTTCAACTAGGTAATATCAAAATTTGGGACTTGAGCCAAGATATAAGCCCCTTCAAATAGTTGATCTAGCGACGCCTTTGTACAGTATGGGGAAACACAATGTGGAAATTTCTATGTGAAGTTTATTTATGAGATCGCCTTTTTTGTCTTCTCAAAAATGTTCGCCCCTCTTTCATCTTTTTTTAATATGTAGAGGCCCTACCATTTCCCAAACATATACATATCCCTATATACATATCCCTACATACATATCCCATCCATAATGCTCATTTGAAACATCCCATAACTCTAAACGATTCCCGAATCGTTATCAAGCAACCACAGCAGCCGCCCGAAATAACGATTCTAAAATCAAATCTAGTTGCAATAGCAGCTGCTCAAAGTGACGATTCTGTAATCAAATCGAGCAACTGGCAACTGCTAAAAATAACAAACTCCTGCATTCCAAGCCAAAGACCATGGCCGCTGATTGAATACCATCCGCAAAATCAATATCGAGCAAGGCTTTAGGGTATAGGTATGCATATATGCAACCGGGGCAGCTGCTCGAATATGATTGGCCAAACAAACTTTCATGTGTTTCAGGGTTCAGGTATAAAAAGGGAAACGACAACGTTTTCGTGCGCCACTCTTCCAAATGGAGAAATTACGAGTTTTTGAACGAAAATGTTTCCGGTTTATCAATGGCTTACATCGCAAAACCAACTCAAATATATACCATAGTAACAACAATCTTTACAACGCCGCAGGCATCGAACGACTGGATAGACCTAGAACCGTCCATAAATTTCATAGAAAACCTCCCTAACAATCCCAACCCTCTAATAACAGACCTATCATCACCCTCTTTCAACACGGGAACTCACTACCGTAACTGTTCCCAAATCAGGACCCTCTTCACCTCAGGCAGACTGGTTAACGATCTAAACGAGTTCATGTACCACAATACCGAACAGGCACCCGATCAATTCAAGTACAGCAACATCCAACCGTTCTCTAAGATACTTACTTTTACCACAGACTCAATGGCACCCCCCTCGTTCAAGAACATACCTGACCATATCCCTTTATACCCTCAATCAAAATAAGACATCCACATGAATCAAAATTGTAAATATTATTTTTAAGTCGTCAAATTATCACTATCATTGCAGTATCCAATATTGTAAATTGTAAATAAGATTAGATTAAGTTAGATTAAGTTATGTTAAGTAATTTTAAGTAGGCTAACTTAAAATAAACAGAGTTCCTGCTTTTTCTTCTGACCTTTTCCAGGAAAAATAAAATTACCAATGTATCTAAATTCCATTAAATCCTAAGCACATGTAAAAAAGAACTGTTTGAAAAATGTTAACAAATAACATGTAACAATAACAATAACACTTATTATGTAATGAATCTATTATAAGTTAACTGCATTACTTATTGTAACTTTTAGTTTTCGGTCTAATGAATGCAATATATATATAAAAAAAAGTGCTTGTATTTTTCACCTCTTCGTGGGTGTTACACCTCGCTACACAACCCCCCTCAATTAGCAATCATCCTCACAACTGACACTCATATTGCACGCAAAGCAATTTACAAACAATTAACTGCCGCCTTTTCCCACAGGCAATTAATGTTCATATCGCATACGTTGCGCTATTTATTCATTCATACCCACCTTCCAAAGCTAAACGCTTATCGTGTATAACTGCACCCGGTGCAATCAAACAATTGACATACGATATCACATTCCCACTTTCCAAGGCCACACGGTAAATGTATTTTGCTTCACATTCAAAAACCAAGCAAGCACCTGTTCTTGGACCTATTCAGACGGTTTCATATTCCAAACGAATTTTTTGCTTCATGCCCGAAAACAAGTGTCATACAAGTTATATGACACGGTCGGTGCCTTCAAAGGGTATTAGCGACGACTTCACTGAGCGTCGATCAAAATGCTGAGATCTGCAAAAGGGCAGACACAGCAACGAAACGCAAATCGATCGAACGATACGATTTGAACATGGGCCAATGTATGTTAATTCGTTCGGTATATGCAGCAATCTATTAAGTAATTGCTTAAGCCAATACCGTTGCACCTTAAGCGGGGCAATTAAGTGGAAATGATCATTGGGAAATGCGAATGACTCGTTCCGGGCATTTAGCCTCAATATGGCTCCTACATTCTGGCTGAGGTAAACGCATCGTTAGCGCTTCCTCACCCATAATTCAGGTACAAAAGAGTGGTTGCAAACGGACAGAAGCATAACTAATCAATCAAGCAAAGGGTTGCAGCCTTGCAACGGTACAGCAGGCCCTTTGCTTTGATTTGATTAGAAAGTAGTCAATAGACTTTTGGCGTCTCGAACAGATACACACACAATTCACAAGCAAAATAGTGAAGAACATCGAACGAATATCGAATAAGTAAATACATCAGAGCCGTATACCATAGTGATGACATAACAATTCACATCAGTGGAGTATAGTCGAGTTTAAAAATCAAATTCTAAACACGGCCAGTAGCCTGATGGGTAACGCTTAGGTTCAATTTTTGGTGATTCAAACTGTCTTAGCGTCAGTTCGAATCACACGTTTTTCTTCACTATTATTTCAAACGCTATAGATTTATTAAAAGTAACAGGCTGCGAGCCAGAATAAATTTTCAACCAAAAGTGAACGGCGATGGTTATTCCCAGCCTTGAGCAAGAAATAAATTAACATATGTAACATCAAGAAGTGTGTTTGACGACAAAACCAAGTGGACGGAAGAGTTCTTTCGTCTACTAATCAATTGAGAGGAAGACCAAGACCAGAGCACGGACCCCAAGACGAATAGTGCGTTTTGTGATAAACCAACTGGACGAACAAGTTCTTTCGTCTACTAATCAACTGAGAGGAAGACCAATACCAGAGTACGGGCCCCAAGGCGTATCTCCCGAAGAAGAAGTGCGTTTGACGATAAACCAAGTGGACGGAAAAGTTCTTTCGTCTCCTATTCAACTGAGAGGAAGACCAAAACCAGAGTACGGACCCCAGGACGAATCTCCCGAAGAGGAAGTGTGGCGGTTCCCATAAACGTCACTACTCACCTTCCCAAATTACCTAAAAGCTTCCACCCCGGAAGATCCCATAACCCCATTGTCCTTTGCTAATGGAATGGCATTAGCACCTACAAAGTTACAAGCATTAAGATTATCTAATGCATAACCTTAAAGCCTCTGTAAAAAGAATTTCTCCCACAAGGGCAATTTCCATGCATCAACGCAGCAATAAAATTTTCCTAAAGGAATTCACCAGCATCCATAATTCTTATGCATTTTCCTAGAAGTTTTTCTTAAAGGTCAAACATTATGCCCGAAAGAAAACAATTCGGTTACCGAACCAAGTAACCACATGATCGGGGAATCTTATCCTAGCGTCGGCTATTCCCAGCCTCACCATGTGTACAACAATTTTCCCTACATACACATTGGCTGGCGACTCTGTTGTCCAACGACAAAGCAGCTCCAACCAGCTCATTGACGCAGCTGCAGACAGTTAGCGCAATAGCCGCTAAAATCAAATTCTTCAGCACGCATCATTCTGTCTTTACGCAAGCATTCTGGCGATTCGATAAACAATACTAATTGTTTTAAGTATCCCAAATATATTTCACATCAAAAAAATGGGTGGCGAGAGGACCGACTTTAGCGAGACAGGACAGATGTGTCCTTCATCTTGTCTCTGACTTCTGGTCATCTTGCGATAACTAGAATCACCCACATCCGTGAGGATGTTGGGCTCGGTCTCGTGATATCCGAAACGAAAAGAAAAAAGTGGGGGTATCCAGAGACAGTGTGGACAGACAATGATATGTAACTTTCCACAGCTCTATATTTAAAACCACATCTGGTGATTCATGTTAAGATAATGATGTAGTATAATGATATGCCTCTCTCTGTTTCATGCTAAGATAACGATGTATAATGGTGTAATGATAAGTCCTTCTTTGGACGATAACAACGTAGTATAAATAGCATGTAAATCTATCATAAGCACTTTATTTTGTACCGAAAAATTAGCGATTAAAGTATCGAACTCCGGCTGTAGGTTGGATAGTAATATTTTGTTGTACAATTCAAGCAAAGAACATCAGAGGTATGTATGCCGGCATAAATTCAATCAGAAATGGCTACCGAGGGAGAGCCAAAATAATCCGAGACAAGATGGAAGCCGTACTTTGAAAACCTGCTCAATGTGCGCACCCATCAACCACAAATAAACGCACCAGACGTACATACAGCCGAGCCTCAGATCCCAGAGCCCTGTGGCGTCTCTAACAGATATACACACAATACACAAGCAAATAGTGAAGAACACCGAACGAAAATCGAATAAGAAAATGCATCAGAGCCGTATACCATAGCGATAACATAACAATTCACATCAGTGGAATATACTTGAGTTTAAAAATCGAATCCTAAGCACGGCCAGTAGCCTGATGTGTTACGCATTGGTTCAATTTTTGGTGATTCTAACTGTCATAGCGTCAGTTTGAATCACACGTTCTTTACTATCATTCCAAACGCTATAACCCTCTTTCGACGAAGTTGTAGACGCAATAAACCGAATGAAAAACAACAAGGCTCCCGGAGTCGACTGCATGCCGGCAGAGCTTGTGAAGCATGGAGGAGAGGCAACCGTTCGAAAGATCCACCAACTGATTAAAACAACATAAGATAAGGAAGTCATTCCGGAAGAATGGAAAACCTCAATAGTCGTCCCCATTTTCAAAAAAGGTGACAGATCTTTTTTTTTTAAATAACATCCTTTATTGGATATGAATAGTACAATCTTAACAATTTATTTTAATACTAGGTTTAAATTGTACTTAATTTAGTTTATTTATACGAGGGTTGCCTCTTATGTTTCGGGATTTGGCAACCCTAGTGTTGCAATACGGCAATTGGCAGCTCTGTCGTAAAGTTGGACATTTTTGAGGTTATACGCACTCAGAACGTTTTGACATACGAGCGCTATTTGTGTTGTTTACAGTAACTTAAAAGATTCATCTCGGCCCAAAAATGGAATTAAATCGTCAACATTTGCGTGCGATTATTTTTTACAACTTTCGGCGTGGATTAACTCAGAAACAGTGCCTGGATGAACTTAATTCAATTTTTGGGGATGAAGCTCCATCAAGGACCAGTTATTATCGATGATATGGTGAATTCAATCGTGGTCGTAGTTCACTCCAAGATGAATTTCGTGAAGGTCGTCCAAAATCAGTTGTTGTTCCGAAAACCATTGATGCTGTGCGCGACCTGATATTGGAAGATCGTCATGTGGCCTATCGTGAGATTGAGACAACCTTAGGCGTTAGTGGGACCAGCATACATTCAATATTGCATAAACATTTGACTGTCAAAAAAATTTGTTCGCGTTGGATCCCACACAATTTGTCAATCGCCCAAAAAAAGGCTCGTGTCAATGGGTCGAAAGATATGCTCAAAAAATACGGTCGCGGTGCTTCGAAACACGTCTATGACATCGTGACAGGTGATGAATCGTGGATTTACGCGTATGAGCCCGAAAGTAAACAGCAGTCGACTGTCTGGGTGTTTCAAGATGAGCCAAATCCAACAAAAGTTGTTCGCGCACGAAGCACTTCCAAGCAAATGGTCGCCTGTTTTTTCGGAAAAACTGGACATGTAGCAACCGTACCACTAGAACAACGCAGAACAGTCAATTCTGAGTGGTACACAACCATTTGTTTGCCAGTTGTCTTCCAATAAATCAGGAAAACCAACCGCCGAAGACGGATCACTCTTCACCACGACAATGCGAGCTCTCACACATCGGCTGCGACAACTGCATTTTTGAGCACCTAAAACATCGATTTGATGGGTCATCCGGCGTATAGTCCTGACTTGGCACCGAATGACTTCTTTTTATTCCAGTACGTAAAAAACAAACTGAGAGGTCAACGTTTTTCGACACCTGAAGAAGCGGTTGCTGCATTCAGAATGCATGTGTTGGAGATACCTCAATCAGAGTGGCAAAAGTGCTTCGACAATTGGTTCAAACGCAAGCAAAAGTGTATAGATCTTCATGGGGAATATTTTGAAAAACAATAAAGTGATTTTCGATGATCATTATTTGTTTTTGTTCTCTAAACCCGAAATATAAAAGGCAACCCTCGTAATAACTAAAACGTGTAAGGGTTTACTGGACCAGCGTTCAGCTCCCAACTCGATTTTAGTATGTTAGATTTTAACATATTAATTTATGAGGTTTCGTCCGTTTAAGTCGTCTCAATTCATGGGTAATATCCAAGAGCTGAATAGCTTCTACGTTGGTATGATTATGTGGGCGTCTTTCGTGTTTGACAGCATATTCTTGGATAACGTCATAAATCCATTTGATCTCTAGGTCATCATGAATTTTCAGAATTGTCACAAAACGGTTACAGGCATTCGTGATAATGCGAAGGAATTTATTCTGGCTTCGTTGAATTATATCTCTATTGGATTGCTTTGTACAGCCCCATAATTGGATTCCATATATCCAGATCGGCTTGATGATAGATTGATAGATCAATCTTTTACAATAGAGATTGAGTTGAGAGTGATTCCCGATTAACCAATACATCTGTCTACGTTTCAGCTTTATTTGTTCAGCTTTTTATTTCACATGATGTCTCCAGTTTAGTCTGCTATCTAGATGTATACCGTGATATTTCGCTGAATCTGCTTTGGGAACTGGAATTCCGTTGAGATATGTAGAAATATTGTTATCTGATCGTCGCAATGTAAATGTAAGTGAATAGATTTCATCTCGTTGAATTTAATTTTCCAATCCAATCCAATTGGCTAATTTCGTTGAGTGCCTGTTGCAATTGTTGTGTAGCTTTTTTTTTGATTATCGTCAGCTGATATTATAACTGTATCATCTGCAAAGGTGCCTATGAATGTGTTCTTGGTTGTTGGGATGTCTGCTGTGTATAGTAATGTTAAAGAAGATTTGCTACATCCTTAACACTTTTAGGCATACACAGAGAATAAAAACACACGTTGTCGATTAAAATGCACTATTTTAAGTTTAATGAATTTATTTTAAACTATTCTTTACATTTGCTATGACACAGACAATTTAATTTCGAGACACACTAGTTGGGCAACAAATACAATACGCACTCACTAAACACCCGACACGACACACAACCACGACGACTTGTTCCGTTTCGACTTTTTCTTCCGTCTTCGATGACGGGTAATATTTGTGTCTCTTTTTATTAATTGCGTCCGATGGCGACGATGGTTTGTATCAGAGTCTTTATTTTTTGAATGTCCAAACCGGACGACGTTCATACATCGACACCCCCTTATCACTCTATTGATCGTGTATCCCGAAGTACGCATCCATTGTTTACACAGAATAGATCTTTTTTGATACACATGTTATGTTATATCGAAGTTTGACCTCCGATATAAACATTTAAATAATTATTTATCGGAGTTAGATTTGGTTTATTTTATTTATTGCTTCCTTGGTTATTACAATGTAATATCCTGTCACGGTCGCCAAAATGTTATATCGAAGTTTGACCTCCGATATAAACATTTAAATAATCAGTTATCAGAATTTAGTTTGGTGTTTAGTCGTTATTAATATTTGATTATAATTTCAATGTAATATCTGAGCGTCACCCCAGATATTATCATTTATTATTTAATTATTAAAATGTAACACCTGAGCGTAACCACAGATGTTATCATTTGTTAATTAGTTATAGGAGAGTGGATGCTTATTGGTATTTACTTTTGTTATCGGAAAATTTATTTGTTTGTAAGGATTATCGATATTTGGTTAGTATTTGTTTGTATTCGGTCTCTACTTCGGGCAAGTAATGTAGTACGGTTTTCTCAGGTTGTTCATTTATTTATATGAGGGTTTAGCTTTGACATTTGGTACTTACTCGGGTGGAGGCTGAATCGTTACTTAAATCTCTATTGTTCATACCATAGTTAGCCGTGTTTTCGGTCAGGGGGTTTCCTTGGGGGTCGGCCTGTTGTTCAAGTGGAGACTTCTCTTCTTCTGTTGAGGATGCCTCAACGATTTCCCTGCTTCATTTTAGTTTTAATTGAAACAACACTGGTCTTCTTTTAAACTTATTTATTATCTCAATGGGGAATATCCATCCCTTTCCTTTTTTCTTCTTTTTATGGTTTGTCTACTACTGCAACTTCATCTTATAGTTTGTCTATTACAATGATCTTAAAATCGGTTTGTTATCTTCGTTTTGTATTTGATTGATCTTGTAACCTGTCTATTGTTGCATTATATTTAGTCGATCTTATTAATTCACTTTTAACATTTAAAAGATTAAATATTAAACGTAGTTAAAACACATTTTACTTGTGTTCTTAAAATCTGTCTGTAGCCAGTCTATTGTTGCACTTTACTTAACTGATCTTGATAATTCACTTTTAACATTTAAAAGATTGGATATTAAAAGTAGTTTAACATATTGTTACTTACTGATCTGTCTGTTGTTACTGTTGCAACTGGTTCTGGCTATTATTGCACTTTACTTAACTGATCTTACTTTTAATATTGAGGAGATTAAATATTAAACGTAGTTAAAACACATTTTACTTGTTGTTCTTTAAATCTGGCTGTAGCTTGTCTATTGTTGCACTTTACTTAACTGATCTTGATAATTCACTTTTAGCATTTAGAGGATTGGATATTAAATGTAGTTTAACATATTGTTACTTACTGATCTGTCTGTTGTTAATGTTGCAACTGGTTCTGGCTATTAGTGTACTTTACTTAACTGATCTTACTTTTAATATTGACGAGATTAAATATTATACGTAGTTAAAACACATTTTCACTTAAACTCACTTAATCATAATTTTATTTTAATACACTCTCACTTAAATCGGGAATGCCCATCCCTTTTGAATAACTCACTGTCAACAACCAACACCCATTCGCAAAAACTCTTTATATACTGATTTTACTGGCGAATTACTGTGGACGATGCATTTGCCCCTATCAGAACGTATAACCTATATCGAGGTTATTTGCCTGTCAGAGGTTATTTGCATTTCCAGCAATTGCCAAGTTCGCCCTGCCAGAACGCATCGGTAATGAATTTCGCAATTGACTTAATTGCTTTCAATTCATCAAACTAATTACAGGCCAATGCCCGCATGTGCATAATCGTTTCCTTGCTAAAAGTGCAACGCAATGGATTTTGCAATCACTTAATTGCCTTCCATTCGGCGAGCCAATTACAGGCCAATGCCCGCATGTGCATAATAGTACCGTACGATTAAGGCAAAAAGGGTGAGTATTAGGGGAGGATAGGCGTTGCGTGTAACAGTAAGTAGAGGAAAGGTCCCAGGACACTTCCTTGTGGTACGCCTGCTTCTATTGGATAGAAACTAGAGTGAGCTCCTTCGTGTGTTACTTTGAACGTTCTATCAGACAAGTATGATTCGAGTAGATGGCAATAGTTTGCTGAAAACAGTTTACTCATTTTATATATAAGACCTTCATGGCATACTCTGTTGAATGCTTGGGAGACATCAAGAAAGACAGCTGGGCAATATTTCTAATCTTCGAAAGCCTTTTCTATTGCTGTGGTCACACGGTGAACCTGTTCAATAGTTGAGTGTTTATTCCTAAAGCCAAATTGAAAGTCTGGAATATTGATGAGTGGTTTGAGTCGCTTGAGGAGTATTTTCTCAAACAGTTTTGAAATGGATGGCAATAGCGGTAAGACGTTACTTCTTTTGCTGGTTTCTCTGGTTTCTTGAGCATTATTATCTGGGCTGTTTTGAATGAATTTGGAATGTATCTTAGTCGAAAGCAAGCATTAAACAGATATGTTAGCATAATGACAGCTTTTCGAGGTAGTTCCTTGTACACGCCAGTTGATATTTCATCGATGCCTGGTGCTTTTTTGTGGTTCAAACTTTTGTCGATTTCTTGGGGAATCTCCATTAGGGTCACTGGTTTGATTGTTTGCTCAGTTTGATACCTGGGTGAAGGATTAATACTAGTGTGGATGTTGTGTGGTTTGAACACTGAAGCCAGGTGTTGTGCAAATATTTCAACTTTATCTTCAGTTCTGAGTACCCACAGTCCCTGCGTATCTTTTATAGGTGGCACTTGGATAAGGAGTAAAATTTAAATTTACGTGTTCCCTTCCAGAGAGAGTAATCCGTATCCGCTGACGGACTTAGTTCACTTAGATACTCATCTATACAACTCTGTTTATGGTCTTTAATTAATTTGTTAACTAGATTGGTCACCTTGTTGAATATTTTTTTATCGTTAGGGTGTCTGGATCTGTGCAAGGTTCCTCCAGCTTTGTGCCTGTCTTTGATTAGATCTCTAATCTCAATAGGGTGTGCGGTTGCTGGTTCTGGTTTATCACTTGGCACCCGAGTTGCTGTTGCGGCTGCGCTTTTCAATGTTTCGATAAATTGTTCTACTTGTTGTTCCAATTCTTCACAATCTTGAAGTTTAACGTTTAATTCAATCTGATTATCAAGCTCTTTTCGGAATTTTTCCCAATCTGTATATTTGTTTGTAAGATTTAGTTTTCTGTTCTTTCTGGGAACAGCTGCATTCAGTTTTAATAGTACTGGAGTGTGGTCAGACATCAAATCAACTAAACTATCCGTTTCAATATAATTCAATGACACTCCTTTCGAAATAAAGAAGGTTGATCAGGTCAGGAGTTTTGTTGCTATCAGTAGGCCAGTATGTTGGTGAACAAGACGAATGAAATTCGCACTTTGCTTCTTTAATGGCTGAAACCAATTTTTTTCCCTTGCCTGGAGTAATCAACCTTGACCCCCAAGCAGTGTGCTTGACATTGAAATCTCCACCAATTATAAACCTTGGTCCGAGCTTCTTGAAGATATCCGTGAATTGTTGTTTTGAGTCTGTGTGTCTAGGTGGGCAATATACAGCACCTACATTTAAATTAGCTCCATTAAGGTTGATAGTAACAATGGAGAGTTGAATAAAAGTTTCTTTTATTTCTTCTTGTTGGAAGTGATTTATATTTTGTTTTATTATCAGAGCTGTACCTCCACGGGCACGGTCGCTGGGGTGCGTAGTCCAATAGGCCATATAACCCCATGGTGACAGATCTGACTGCGAAAATTACAGAGGAATATCATTGCCCCCAACCACATACAAAATACTAACAAATGTCAATACTGGCGAGAATCACACCGTGCGCAAAAGACATATTGGCAATGCGGATTCCGTAGGAACCGGTAACAGAGCTGTGGGGCTTTTCAGGGCCCGAAGAGCCAGGCATCGCTCGATCCCCACTCTTCCAGGCGAACGACTTACCTCTCGGTCGAAATTCAGCAAGGTTGCGTAACCTTGCTACGGCATTTACCCCCAGCCAAATCGCCGGAATTAATACGGTTACCCAATCGGATAACCGTTTTGAATTTCTGTTAGGCAGCTTACCTATTCTGTAGGGGATTTCCTTCAGACATTATTTCCTAAAAGAACATTAAACCCACGGCAAAGCTTATCACCTTGCCGTGGCATCGAAAACTCACCCCCGAGACGTACATCATTCCCTAAGAAACATTAAGCCCACGCCAAAGCTTATCACCTTACCGTGGCATCGAAAATTCACCCTCGAGGCGTACATCATTTCCTAAAAAAAACATAAGTCCATGGCAAAATCATCACATTGCCATGGCAGCTGAAATCCTATCTTTAGGCATACATTCTGCCAGGGCATCTAGTTTCCATAGCCTTAAGCTATGGAAACAACAACAACAAGAGTTCCTTGTGACTCGTTGTATTTGTTTACCCTCGGCATAACATGCATGCGGCTATTTGCCCCTATTGATTTGCTACCGCCGACAAGGTTTCTGCTGATGCAAACCAAACATGCCCCGGATTACCAGCAATCGCTGGCTTCCAATTATCGATCCCCATGTTCAGAGGCCGTATTCAAGCAACGATCAAGATGCAGCCAGAAAATGTTTACTTTCAACATCTGGCAATGGCTGCACCCTATGTTCGTTGCAATGTTTAATCATCGGCAACCGAAATGATGATTTATGGCCTTCCATTAGGATGACCAAATCATTGGTTTGGGTTTTCACACCCCACATGCTAGTGTTTGCATTCTTAGAAAATGCACTAGCGATGTGCCGCCATCCACACGGTCGCCGAACGATCGTATGCATGGCACACCCACACATGCATAATGTATGACTACCCCGTCCGGTCCAATCACGATTAACTACATCAAGTTAATCGTGTAACTCCGCCTCCTTTCCAGTTTCTTTCGGGATTCTTTCCCTTTAATGATTTCCAATGGGATTAATTAGTCAGATTTTAGTCACGAGTCCAGAAGGAGTCACCCGCGTCGCTGTCGTTGCGCAAAAAGTCAGCCTTTTTCCTTGGAGGCAGCGTGTGTGTGCCAAGTTGTAATTTGAGTCGTGATATTTTATTCCCGTCAGCAGTTTATTTATTAGTTTTCTATTATTCCTAATCACGCCGTACCGGTTAAGTTATTTTTAAGTGGAACATTCAATTAAAACCGTCACCAGTGGCCTTTCGTCATTTTGTGCAATTACTATATTTTGCTTTTATGTAACAAATCCGCAAGACAGTCGGGATTTCGGTGTTGTTGATGGTGCCTTTGAGCGTGTAAAAACAAATAAATATCACCACAGTTAGTGTATCAAGCATTGTAAAATTAATCGTATCACCAGTGTAAATAAAAACCAAGAAGATAATAAAAGAACGTTTTTTTTGCTATTAACAACCCGTGTGTTTTTATTTCCTGCTGTTCGCTCCGTTTGGGAAGTGTCTCACCAGAACTTTGTGCGGTTGTTTTTAATATTTTCGGAGAACTATAAGTGGGTGTTGGCTGAATCCGCACCCGTGCTTGGTGCCTAGCCCAATACCACCCACATTGGTGACCCCGTAAAAAACGCGCAACCTTCGTGTTCGAACCTAAATCGATGACTTTGGTGACTCTTAATGAATGGACTTACAATCTTCCACAAAGTGCCAATAAAAGGAACCTCACCTCACCTGTGGTCACCTGCCGCCATCGCTGGACAGACGCTGCCTCAGCATCCGGAACACCATCATCTAAATCAGCCACCTAAGATCAACACCACCTTAACTAGTGCAGTGCGAGTGCTCCCAACATCATCGGATGAGAAACACCTCCCAACACGACATCACCAGATAACAACAACAGGTATCTTCCTTTTTCTTATTTTCGTTCTTTTTTTTTTTTTCTTTTTTTAATGTAAATTTGGTAAATGCGAATTAAAAACACATTGCTTTCCCCGATTCCTTTAAAACAAATTAATTTTTTTTTAGTGGCTTTCAGTCGTGAAGAATTGATAATTTCTGTGTATACCAAAATTAATTCTGTGGTACATATATTTTTTTTGTATTGTTAATTTTTTTTTTTTCTCTTGCTTCTGCTAAGAATATGTATCTACTCCCTACCATCAAATTAAATCAGATCCCCGAAACACTATAAGAAATTTCAGTAAGTAAAGTAATCGTCAATGTTGAGAAAAAGAAATATCCTGTGAAGTATTTTTAATAATTTTTATTTCATGTAACTCTCAAACCAATCTGTTAATTCATGTCAAAGAACTGATTAATCAAGAGGAAATCATAATTAAAAATTGCCGAACCGAATTACCACTTATATTAGGTTCAATAAAAGGGACGTTATGAAAATTGAAACTATATATAAAGAGAAGAAGAACAAGAACAATAACATAAAAAAAAAGCAAATTTCATTTGTAAGAATCCAACTACGACAGCTTATAAAGTAATTTAACAATACTTGGATCACTCTTGTGTCATATATATATTTTGGTTTTTCGCGGGGAACCGACTTTAAAATTATTGTTGATAAACTAATTAAGATCACTACCAAACGCGTTCCCCATTATAGTATTAATTTAAATTGTTTTAATGAATCACCAATTGTAATGGCAACAAACCTTATTACGACTTCTTAATTCGCACAACTTTATTAACGAAATAACGACTTTTGTAAACCCCTTCAGGGTACTAAGGCACAAACTACTATATTGGCAATATATGCTCCTTTTAACGTAACTTCTACCACAACTCCTAACTTCTTTTGTAATGTTATAAAAAAGCCTAGAATTAATAGAAAACCGATATATAAGGCAGGAATTCACACACATACACCCGTGATAGTATTACTTATAATTTTTCTTTCTCATTTTCGTTTAAGGGATTCGTTTTATTCCCTTTCATTGTCCTTATTTAAACATAAAGCGGAGTTACCATATTATATAAACTTCCAAATAACACGAAAGCACACTCACATCGCGACTCCACTCAACCATCTGCGATTCCTTTCGACTCATTGGCCTTTTTCCCCAACTCCTCGCGCCCTCTTTTGACTCTTTTACTTGGCCTCCTTTCACCGCCTTCGCGTCCTCTTACGCCCATTTTTGCGTCCTCCGTGGTGAATATTTTGATCCCCTCCTACTCCGTTGATTTCAGTCCTGTTTCGTACAAAACACTATGGTTGTCACACGAAATAGCGCTGCCCAAAAGGCCCAAGAACAACCCGAGCCCCTAGAATTTCACGACGCCTCCAGCGTCGATTTCCCCACCGAGCAAGTCGATGCTGACCTAGACTTGCCCGGACAAGCTACTCCTCTGGCACCGCCCGTTGCCCCCAGCGTCGTGAACCGACCCCAACCTACTTCCCCAAACGCTCTCCCAACCTCTTCCAACGCCCCTGGTATCTGCCCTTTGGCAAATTCCGGCATTTTAATGCCCACAACTGGTGCCAGCACCTCACAACAACCCCAAAGACCTTCAGAGTCCCAAGAATTCCGCGATGCTTCCAGCCTCGGGAACGGGACTCGTCATTTAAATATAGGGCTTCCCCCCTTCGATGAGGAGGACCCAGACCTGTGGTTCGCAGTGGCAGACCGCATCTTCCAGGCCTCAGCCTTGCACGACGAACAACTTCGTGCAGTTGAGCTGTTGAAAGTGCTTGACCGCACTCAACGACCGCATGTTGCACACATAATAAGGTCGGCCGGCCGCAACCCATATAGCAACATGCGTGAAGCTCTGCTCGACGCATTGGACGAGCCAGGAAGTGTGCGGCAACAACGTTTAGCCGCTGTATCCAACCTTTCTGGGATGAGACCATCTCTTTTCCTGACCCATTTACGCTCTATAGCGGGGACCAGGATTGGGGACGACCTAATAAAGCCTCATTTTTTGAGGTGTCTTCCCCAGCATGCCCGTTCGGCACTTATAGCCCAACCCAATCAGAGTTTGGGCTATTTATCCAAAATTGCGGACGCAATTATGGAAAGCTCAGATCAATATTCTGAGCCTCCTGCGTACCAGGTAGCGGCGGTTTCTCAACACGCCGCCCAGCCTGCACGGCACACCCGTCTGCCTTTCTCAGCCCCTCAATTGGTCCCAACCCTCGATCCTCCTCAAACCCAATTACCTCTTAGAAGGCCCGCCTCAACCAATTTCCCTCAGGGGAATCCAGAGACAGGCCCCAACGCATTTACCCAAAGAAGTTCACCCACCCAACTAACTCCTGCTGACCTCCGGGCGCTCCAAACCTCACTCCTCCGCGAGATAACTCAATTGCGTGCGGAGGTGAGGAACAATCCTCGAAGCGCCCAGAATCGAGCCATGCCGAGCCGTTCTCTCAATCGGCAGAATTTCTCCCAAAATGCCCCTCAGAGGGCCTATATCCCCCAAAATGCCCCACAGAGGGCCAATCCCACCCAAAACGGCCCTCACCGGGTCAATTCCCAGCGAGCTCCGGCTCGACCTCCCCGTAACGGCAATACTAATAGACAGAACATACCTGATAATGCCGTTACTCTGCCTTGGTGCGCCAATCACCAGCGATATGATGATCGCGCATTCAATTGCAAAGCGCCTTGTGGTTGGACGCAACCTTCCACCAACCAGAGGCGCTCTTTAAACTAATTTTGCCGACCGACACCCTCGCGCAATCGGCCGGCACCCCTACGATAAGTCGCTTAACCATCCGGGATTCAAAACTGAATATCGCTTTTACTGTCGATACCGGCGCCGATATTTCAGTCCTCCCGCGATCGTTTGCTCCGCGCAACCGCGTGCCAGCCGCACTTAAATTGTCAGCCGCAAATAATACGCCGATACTTACGTACGGACGTAAAAAGCTGACACTTCACTTGGGTCTTTGTCGTCCGATCACTTGGCGTTTCGTCATTGCGGACGTAAATGAACCCCTGATAGGTTCCGACCTATTAGGTGCACATAATCTGTTGGTCGATTCGACCCATAACAGACTTGTGGCTCCAACCGCACCCCCCTTGCCCATGACGGCATCACCAGCGGCAACTTCAGGGGCCACAGAGTGCTTAGACCCATTCCAGGTTATGGTACAGGAATTTGTGAGTACAACAATTCCTCTACCTAACCAGCGTCGACATAAAGCCACGGTGTTTCATCATATAGAAACACGTGGTCCCCCTGTGAGCCAGCGTCCACGTCGACTGGCTCCGGAAAAATTACGTGCGGCGCGCGCGGAGTTCGAGCATATGATCGAACTAGGTATCTGCCAACCGTCGGACAGTCCCTGGGCAAGCCCACTCCACTTAGTGAAGAAACGTTCTGGTGAGTGGCGCCCATGTGGCGATTATAGGCTGTTGAACGCAGCAACTGTCCCGGACAGATACCCAATTGCACACCTCTACGATTTTTCGTACAAGTTACGAGGGTGCAATGTCTTCACTACCCTGGATCTCACCAGGGCATACCACCAAATTCCGGTGGCACCAGAAGACATCCCCAAGACCGCAGTCATTACACCTTTCGGACTCTTCGAGTTCAAAGTGATGACTTTCGGTCTCAGGAATGCCGCACAGACATTCCAGCGGTATATCGACACGGCTTTACGAGGTCTTAATTGCTGCCATGCATACCTTGATGACATTCTCATCGCCTCCAAAGACCTCGCCGAACATAAACGCCACTTACGTCAGGTCCTAGAGCGCCTCCGCGAATTCGGTCTTGTCATCAACCCAGATAAGTGTCAATACGCCAAAGAGCAAATCACCTATCTGGGTTATGTCGTTGACAACCAGGGCATTCGCCCACTTCCAGACCGTGTGGAGGCCCTCATGAAGTACCCCCGGCCTACTAACGTGAGTGAGCTGCGTCGATTTTTGGGCATGCTTAACTTTTACCGCCCAACCCTGAAGAATGCTGCCCAGATTCAAGCTCCGCTCAATGAATTTTTGAAAGGAGCTAAGCGCAATGATAAGCGCCCCATTAATTGGACAGAAGTCTCAGACCGAGCATTCCAACTGTCCAAAGAACAATTGGCAAATGCCACCTTACTCCGATACCCTCTCGAGGGAGCGGCACTTTCTATCCAATGCGACGCATCGGATACCGCAATCGGAGCCGTCCTTGAACAGGACATTGAAGGCCGACCGGAACCACTTGGTTTCTTTTCAAGGAAACTGAGTCCCACTGAGCGACGTTACAGCGCCTACGACCGTGAATTGCTCGCGATCTACAGCGCTGTTAAGTACTTCCGTCATATGATAGAAGGTCGCTCACTCTCCATCTTAACAGACCATAAGCCATTGGTCTATGCGTTCCGGAAGAAGTCGGGAAATGCCTCCCCCCGACAAGAGCGTCAATTAGACCTCATTGGGCAATATTCTACGGAGATCAGGCATATCTCCGGTAAACAGAACGTCACGGCGGACGCCCTTTCTCGAATCGATACGATTCATTTGCGTACCGCCTTGAATAACACTGACCTTGCCCTAGCTCAAGAGGAGGACGAACAGCTCAAGTCCCTCCTAACTGCCGATACGGCACTAGAGCTCAAGAAAATTACCCTTCGCGACCCTTTGGGCGAAATCTGGTGTGATGTCTCCACTGGAACCGCTAGACCTTACATTCCCGAGAAACTTCGTAAGGGCGTGTTCCAGGTTTACCACAACCCAGCCCACCCCAGCGGCCGAGCGACAGCCGCTGCTGTCCGTCGCAAATTCATTTGGCCCCGGATGAACAAAGATCTCACCGGTTGGGCCCGTGCTTGTCTCCAGTGCCAGCGCTGCAAAGTAGCGCGACATAATGTACTGGAGCCAGCGCAGTTCAAGCTTCCCACGGCACGCTTCGCCCATGTCCATATAGACATAGTGGGACCGCTTACTCCATCAAGAGGATTTTCTTATATCCTCACTATGATGGATCGCTGCACGCGATGGCCAGAGGCGACACCTCTCCGGGCAGTTACTGCCGAATCAGTCGCCAAGGCCTTTTATTCAACTTGGGTCACACGCTTCGGTGTACCAACCACCATTACTTCGGACCGAGGTCCACAATTTGAGGCGACAATCTTTAGGCAGCTAACAAATCTTCTCGGCTGCCAAAGAAGTCGTACCACCGCCTACCACCCGCAATCAAATGGGATGATAGAGCGCTGGCACAGATCTCTAAAAGCCTCACTCATGTGTCATAATGACACACAATGGTTTGACGCCCTACCAACCGTCCTCCTCGGCCTGAGGACAAGTATTAAGGAGGACCTGGGTGCTTCGGCAGCAGAGCTTACCTATGGTACCAACCTCCTTCTTCCAGGAGAACTTTTCCTGAATGGCGAAACACCGCGTGACCAACTTCGCGAATTGGGACACCTCCGTGACCTGCTACGTAAGGTTAGGGCACCCCCTGTAACCAGGCACGGCTCCAAAAAACTTTTCGTCCACCCTGAACTGCACAGCTGCACGCACGTCTTTGTCAGGGTGGATAAGGTCAAAAAACCCCTCGACCCACCTTACGATGGCCCATTCAAAGTCTTCCGCCGCATCAGTGACCGCGTCTTCGAGATCGACATTAGAGGCAAGCGATCCACGGTCAGCGTCGAAAGGCTTAAGCCCTGTTTTCTGGAAGCTTCCGCTCCAGAATCACCTCCATCTACCGACACCGCTCCTACTCCACCAGCACAACCTCCCCGTACTCGCGCTCAAACGCGCGCCCATAACCAACTAACCACCCCCTAACCTGCCTTACCTGTTTCGTGACTACGTCACTGGGGAGGGAGTGATGTGGGGCTTTTCAGGGCCCGAAGAGCCAGGCATCGCTCGATCCCCACTCTTCCAGGCGAACGACTTACCTCTCGGTCGAAATTCAGCAAGGTTGCGTAACCTTGCTACGGCATTTACCCCCAGCCAAATCGCCGGAATTAATACGGTTACCCAATCGGATAACCGTTTTGAATTTCTGTTAGGCAGCTTACCTATTCTGTAGGGGATTTCCTTCAGACATTATTTCCTAAAAGAACATTAAACCCACGGCAAAGCTTATCACCTTGCCGTGGCATCGAAAACTCACCCCCGAGACGTACATCATTCCCTAAGAAACATTAAGCCCACGCCAAAGCTTATCACCTTACCGTGGCATCGAAAATTCACCCTCGAGGCGTACATCATTTCCTAAAAAAAACATAAGTCCATGGCAAAATCATCACATTGCCATGGCAGCTGAAATCCTATCTTTAGGCATACATTCTGCCAGGGCATCTAGTTTCCATAGCCTTAAGCTATGGAAACAACAACAACAAGAGTTCCTTGTGACTCGTTGTATTTGTTTACCCTCGGCATAACATGCATGCGGCTATTTGCCCCTATTGATTTGCTACCGCCGACAAGGTTTCTGCTGATGCAAACCAAACATGCCCCGGATTACCAGCAATCGCTGGCTTCCAATTATCGATCCCCATGTTCAGAGGCCGTATTCAAGCAACGATCAAGATGCAGCCAGAAAATGTTTACTTTCAACATCTGGCAATGGCTGCACCCTATGTTCGTTGCAATGTTTAATCATCGGCAACCGAAATGATGATTTATGGCCTTCCATTAGGATGACCAAATCATTGGTTTGGGTTTTCACACCCCACATGCTAGTGTTTGCATTCTTAGAAAATGCACTAGCGATGTGCCGCCATCCACACGGTCGCCGAACGATCGTATGCATGGCACACCCACACATGCATAATGTATGACTACCCCGTCCGGTCCAATCACGATTAACTACATCAAGTTAATCGTGTAACTCCGCCTCCTTTCCAGTTTCTTTCGGGATTCTTTCCCTTTAATGATTTCCAATGGGATTAATTAGTCAGATTTTAGTCACGAGTCCAGAAGGAGTCACCCGCGTCGCTGTCGTTGCGCAAAAAGTCAGCCTTTTTCCTTGGAGGCAGCGTGTGTGTGCCAAGTTGTAATTTGAGTCGTGATATTTTATTCCCGTCAGCAGTTTATTTATTAGTTTTCTATTATTCCTAATCACGCCGTACCGGTTAAGTTATTTTTAAGTGGAACATTCAATTAAAACCGTCACCAGTGGCCTTTCGTCATTTTGTGCAATTACTATATTTTGCTTTTATGTAACAAATCCGCAAGACAGTCGGGATTTCGGTGTTGTTGATGGTGCCTTTGAGCGTGTAAAAACAAATAAATATCACCACAGTTAGTGTATCAAGCATTGTAAAATTAATCGTATCACCAGTGTAAATAAAAACCAAGAAGATAATAAAAGAACGTTTTTTTTGCTATTAACAACCCGTGTGTTTTTATTTCCTGCTGTTCGCTCCGTTTGGGAAGTGTCTCACCAGAACTTTGTGCGGTTGTTTTTAATATTTTCGGAGAACTATAAGTGGGTGTTGGCTGAATCCGCACCCGTGCTTGGTGCCTAGCCCAATACCACCCACAGAGCGACCAAATGTTCACAATAAGGCAACTACTGGAAAAGAAGTGGGAATACGGAGAGATGGCTCACCAACTGTTCGTTGAGTTCAAAAAAGCCTATGACTCAGTCGCAAGACAAAGACTCTACCACATTGTAGTTGAGCTGGGAATCCCAAAAACATCTGCATGAACGAAAACAAAGGGCGAATTAGAATAGATGACCACCTCACAGAACCATTTGAAATCCGGGACGGACTAAAACAGGGAAATGGTCTATCACTGTGTCTCTTTAACCTTGTCCTCGAGTATGTTATAAGAAAGGTACAAGACGACAGCACGGTCGGATCATCTCTGAACGGGGTCACACAAGTGCTCGCGTATGCGGATGACATCGCCGTTCTGGGCGATAATCTAGAAACTGTAAGTAAAAACAGCGAAATCATCATGCAAGCGGCGGAAGAGGTGGGCCTAGAAATAAATGAAGACAAAACAAAATACATGATTGCGGCGAGAGCAGATGGAACTCAGAGAACACACATAAACATCAGGGCTAAGATATTTGAAAATGTCACAGAATTTAAATACCTGGGAACAATACTGACGGACAGTAACGAAATGTCGAAGGAAATTAACAAAAGACTACACTCCGGCAACGCCAGTTGGCATGTAGTCAGTAAACTGCTGAAATCCAAACTGCTATCACGTAATATAAAGCTCCGTGTCTATTGAACCATAATCATGCCGATTGCTCTATACGGATGCGAAATATGGGCTCTCACAAAACTGGAAGAAAACAAATTCCGCGTATTCGAGAATAAAGTTCTAAGGGGCATCTTTGGCGGCATATATGACGAGGAGTCAGGACAATGGAGGAAACTCCACAACCACGAATTGGAAGAGCTATACCACAAACCTACAATAGTGAGAGTAATCAAGTCGCGAAGATTAAGATGGGCCGGACACGTGGCGCGAATGGGTAACGATAGGACCGTGCGTAGAATTCTTGACGGTAGACCAACGGGAAATAGGCCGATAGAACGGCCGCGACGGAGATGGAAGGACAATGTTAGGTTGGACCTCGAGGAGATCGGATCGGATGGTCTAACGTGGAAGGAGAGTGCACAGGACAGGGAACAATGGCGGAGTCGAGTCGGTGAGGTCATGAACTTTCGGGTTCCTACAGGCTAATAAATAGATAGATAGAATAGAAAATTCAAAGGAGTCAAATTTAACTCTCGCATTGTTTTTTGACATGTAGGGGTACTTCCCAATTCCCTGTATGGGCATGTCAGTGCAAAACATAAAAAACAAAAAAAAAAAAAAGTTATCACAATGAAATAAAGGATATTAGCTGCTCAAATTTAGGAAGGAGGTTACTAAATATATAGTAGAAGAAGGTACAGTAAATTCCCGATTATCCACCAGCACAATATACACTTTGATGTCAAAATTCAATGTTTTCTAATTTCTCATATTCTCGTACTTCCTCTCATTTATCGTAAAAGGTGGAACTTAGATATCGCAGATAATCAGGACTTCACTGTATATATTTGTTACCTTGGGCATACAACTCGCATGTTCTCCCTGTCGGCGATGCATATCAGGTCCAAATGTTCGAGCAAAGTTATAGCATGCGGGACTTGGAGTGACAGAAATTCTAAAATAAGATATATCTCAGGTTAACGTGCAACAAGACAGCTTGTATCATGCATTCCATCTCACCCGGTGGCTGAGGAATTGCTCTCAAAAGACGTCCAGCTGCGTTATATTTAAGGATACGTTGGTTGCAATATCCGTCAGCAATAAAAAACTTGGAAAGATGAGAAAAGTTTAAATGCGCTCTTTAAAAAAACCAACATTTTAATTACCTCTCCGGTAGTTGCCACAGCGACAGATGTTGGTTTACACAAGTGATTCAAGGATGAGCCTGGTTTAAATCGTTTGCCTATAGTTATCTGGGGGGTAACATCATAAGCTTTAAACTGAAACAAAATTCACCCGATTAGTATCTACAAAATGTGTCTTCTGCCAGAAATGAAATAGATGACTTTACCTTGAACATTTGATGCATAGCAACATCTGTGATCCAGAAATTACCATATGTGTCAATAGTAAGACCATGCGGCATATAAAACATACCAGCTCCCCAACCGAGGAGAATGGCCCCGGTTTTGGGATCGAGTACATAAACAGTATTCTCCTTAATTGGCCCATATTCGTACAGGTAAGATATATTGCTGTCATTAAAAGTGCTACAATGCAACATTTTTGTAATAAGACCGAAGTTCTGGTGAGACACCTACTATACTCACTTTGCATCCCAATATCTATCACCACGATGGAAAATGACGGGATTACCATGCGGATCTATGGACACAGCTGTGACTTGTCCAAAGTTATGTTCTCCTTCTGGCCAATTTTCGACGCGCACCGGTGTTGGTACATCCGAAATATGTTCGCCTGAATCTGATTCTATGACTTGCTGTTGAGTAAAGATTATTGAAGCGTTCCAACATGGTAGACATAGTTTCACTTACACTTTCCTTCATTCGCCGTTTGATCAACCTACGAACATCGTTGAAGAATTGTTCATTAAGAGATACGGCCTCGCTGCAAGCCAAGTGGAATAAAGCCAGTGCCAGGACGATATTAACAAATGTCTTCATATTTTTCAATGTTTATCCTTTCGTTACAATGTCGTAAAAAGTTTTAGTGCATAAGTTAAACGAAAAAGTCTCGTCTCCGTCTTGGCTCTTTGCGCTAAACTTTACCTCGTTTATAGGACAACTTTGGTGAGTTTGCGTGGAAGTCCTCAAATGACACCAGCTACCGGTGTGATTCCCAGGCTATCGATTTTCCAACGTGTTGCGCAGCAGTCTGTGTAGTGACGTATAAATAAAACTCGCTATCATCGCCTATATAACTCTGATTGTGTTTATTTGTGGGAGGCACTACAATATACAGTCGCTTTAAAAAGCAGTGGTAAAATACAACGTAGTCCAAAGAAGTGGATCATCGTAGAACACATTAGAAAGAAGTTTTGGCATCTAGCAGTGAAGGGCGGTTTATTGCATCCGGGGCTTTGCAGAAATCTCGTCCTCTATCATCTCTAGATGCTCATGGACCCCAATCCCAAGTGGGCTGCGTCCAAATGTAACCGGTGTTGGTCATGGAACAGTAGGCATTATAGTACCGACCCGGTGACCTAATAACAAAATGGGTGACGTTATAACATCAACACCAGTGTGGAGATTTTACCTGCAATAGGACCATTGTGGGCACTTGCATCGAAACATGTTTTGGAATTCCTCCTTGCACACCTCATTCCACCAGCAAGTACGCTTAATTAAAAAATAAAATGTTATATATAAATTTGAAACTTTTACATTTTATTTTTAAGGGAAATGTCTTGTTGGTCACCTCGGTCATGTAACCATGAACACTCTGGTCTGAATAGCTTCGTTTTGTTATTCTGGGATGCGCCGAGTTGATCACCAGGGAGCACGTGACTATCGCAAGGATAATCTGTAATACAAAATTGTAAATAATTTGACCAAGTATTTGATAATAAATAGAAAAGTAAAAACCGAATAAAGGAGCTGATCTACTTTTCTCATGTCGTCGAGTGCTTCTATCCGAGGTAATGCACCTTTACTGCAAGAGATCGACCGAATTACATGGGTCTAGTTTCTCCGGTTGTGTGCTTTATTCAAGCATTTTCCTTTTATGTGCTCGACCTTTGTTTATATTTGGGAGGTCGGCTGTTTGCTGAAGTATGTGAAGCAATTATTCTTGCGTCATTAAATCCGGTAAGAGAAGATTTGAAATTATAAGCTGTGGTGAGGAGCTACTTTGGTAAGTGGTAAAGTTCTTTTTATGGTACACGGTCTTGCGTGTTAGGACCTTTCTCTATTTTTCGATGGGGGTGGGGTTTTGGTTATTGTTATTAATTTGAATTTATGCGACGATGAATAACAGAATTTGTTGAAAAGTTTATTTACTCACTGAGGTATCCCGCTTTACTATTGGGATCTGATGTTAGCCCTTAGTACAATTGAAAAACATGTGGATCTCATTAAAAAATATATATTTAGAGGAAACGGTCGCACAAAAGAAATTCAGAAATTCTCTTACAATATTTCCGGAAAACGAAGGAGGGAATAAGAAAGAGGTACTGAAATAGTTTGCTTTTAAATAAGTGGGAACACATGATCGCATGGGAGATTCAATTTTCCTGTGGTTCGGCTGAAGAATGAGTCTTCGTATTATTACTAAGTAGAAGTTTATTTTTCAAATTACTCTTTTTTAAACACCTTGTGGGGAAGAAGTATGTACCTAACAAAGGCTCGAGATTCCCTTCTTCCACCATCAACGAAATCTGCCGAAAGTCACTAGGAAAAATAAAAACACAAAAGGGGACTCTACAACACTATGTCCACACATGTAACACACTCAGGAACTGCAGCATGGAATATTAAAACACTATTGAATGTTGTTCGCCATTAATTGTTTAATTTTATACTTCACGATCAATTGACAGTCAATTTATTTAATTATTAAAGGAAAGTTCGCTTGTAGTTTATTAATTCCGTAGCACTTCACACACGACTCGCTATAAACGCATCTCCGCAGAAGGCGGTGAGCGGGAGTGAACCGACCGTCGCGAACGGTGGTTGTAATAGGACTCTAGTTATTATCGCTCCCGTCCGCGGAACCGGAGCGGAAGTCCGCACGACTATTGTCGTCGGCCGATGGAAAAGGACTTATCGAGGATAGAACTCTGACTTTAATTCTATCTTCAATTAAGGGTGAGATATGGAGGGGAAAGAGAAAATTTTCTCTTAAGGGTGTGGCCACTAAGAAAATGCGATCTTTTTGGTGCAGTGGTGTGTGTGCGCGATCGAACAGATTGATGTTATTTACACGTGCTCGAAAGCAGTGGAACAACGAAACAGGCAGGAGGCAAAGACAAAGGAGATTTATGATCTGTGTCTGTGCTGTGGTGCGGATGCGTAAGTAAATGTATCGCCATTAGGAAGAAGTGCTAATGGTTTTTCTATTTACACAATGGGAAATGTGTTAATGGCATCGCTAGTAAGGTAGGTATTGAGTTCCTATTTGCATTTGGATATGCTGTAGGATTTAATTGATGCAAAAGACGCGGAATGCGTATTTGCTTTGGTCCCTAGGGTGTAAGTCGCCAGCCAATGTGTATGTAGTGAACATTGTTGTACACATGGCGTGTTAAAGATTTTTCCTTAACAATTAATTATTTATGTAATATGGATTTTACACCAAACTTACCCCACGATGATATTGAGAACAGGGAGTCTCGATATAGGCAGCTGCAATTTCGACTATGCAAATCGACATGCACACAAGAGAAATTGAACACCAACACAAACGAAAACTATTCATTTAGTAGTTTTTTCTTTTTGTTTTATTTATTCTCTTAATGTAATTCTTTATATTTACTTTAATACATTGAACACCAACACAAACGAAAACTATACATTTAGTAGTTATTTTATTTTATTTTACTTTAATTTACCGCTTCACCACACACGCGTCTATTCAAAATTTAAGCGACGACCACACGCCATGAACTCACGAATTAAAACAGCAAAAACAATATTAAAATTAGGTAGGAGCGCACCGCACAACCACTCGCTACCATGACTCGATTCACAAGAAGGAAACATCTCGTGTCTTTTGCCACACATCCTTTTTCGTTTCGCTTCCACGGTAGTGATTTCGAGGAAGCGGCCGAGATGGCTAATGGCTAATAGGGGGCGACTATGGCTAATACAAAGAAGATGACCATTGCAATGTGAATGGGGTTTTAAATTGGTTTTACGTTTATTTAAATTAGATTCTATTGTAAAGGGAATAGGCAATTCGTACTTTGTAGGGAAGGGAAGGATATGGGAAGGATGAAGGATATGTGCGTAAAGACACGAGATGTTAATAATTCAAGGGGGAGTGATAATTAATTGACATTATTTATATAACATTCCTCCCCCCTTACAAAAATGGAGTTTCATTCTTGGAAGAGGAATGAAACTCCTTTTCGACAGCATGTCGGGGTGTGCGTGGCGGTCTTCTTTACATTTTCTTTCTATTGCTATCTAGCTTATTTTGATCTAATTTTTTAATTTTTTGTTTTAGCTATAAGTACTTATCTATACTATTTACAATATTTTTGTGTTTTGTTAATATTTAATTTTTTATAATATTAAGATATATTATTTACAAAAATTTTTTATTTTATTTTTAATAATATTTAGATATATTACTTAAAATTTATTCATTTGATTTTATTTTTGAGTTAATATCTATTTTGTACCAATTTAAAAAACTTTTTTTTTTTGATAATATTTAAGTATATTATTTACAATTTATTACTATACTATTTAATAATTTTAATTTTTTTTTTTTTAAATATTTATGTATATTATTTACAATTTAGTTTTGTTTTTGACTATTAATATTTTTACCTTTTCTTTGCAATAATTTGTGCTTCCTAGGCCATGACTAGTTCTGGTGGCTGTCATTTTAACTGGGGATAAAAACATCTCTGATTTTCCTCTGGTATCGCTGCAGACTCCAACA
Source organism: Microdon myrmicae (assembly GCA_963931805.1). Lineage (NCBI taxonomy): Eukaryota > Metazoa > Arthropoda > Insecta > Diptera > Syrphidae > Microdon > Microdon myrmicae. The sequence continues at coordinate 13,545,169 of OZ007496.1, read as the reverse complement.
TATCAACCATTTTAGGTCGTACCCTTTAATCGAAATAGGGTTTTACCCTGTTATTGTGCACCACCACATTTTGTCTGCCTATTTTCAGAACCACATTTACTAGGCCCTGTATTGCCACTACATTATAGGGACCCCTCTATATGGGAGCTAACTTCCCTTGTTTCTGCGCATTCCGCATCAGAACCTTATCGCCCACGTGAAACGTGAAAGGGCGTACTGTACAGTCATGGTGCCTTTTGGATTTCCTCTTGGAAATCAATAGGTTACGCCTCGCTATCTCGTATGTACGCTGGAGTTTGTACTTTAATAGCTTATGGTAGCTCTCGTGGTTATACACCGGTTCCGGAGGTTGTTTGATGTTAGACGGTACCTCCGGGGTGAAACCGAAGACACAATCCATCGGCGTAAGTTTGGTACCTTCGTGTACGTTGGTGTTGTACACGAATGTTGCCGTCCTCAGGTATTGATCCCATGATTGGGAATTTCCATCCACAATACTGCATAGGTATTCTATGAGTGGTCGATGGGCTCTTTCTAATGCGCCATTCGACTGTGGATGGTACGCTGAGGTTTGAAGTTTCTTGATACGGAGCAGTTTGAATACGTTTTTAATCAAGCTGCCTAGGAAGTTGCTTCCCTGATCGGTAACCAGTTGCTTCGGAGCACCATACCGAGCAACTATTTGGTCAAAGAAGACCGTGGCTACCGTTTCTGCCTCCGCATTGGGTAAGGCGTAGCAATCTATATACTTAGACAGATTGTCTTGAAAAGTTAGTATATATGTATTGCCTGCTGGAGTTCGATCCACTGGCCCGACTATATCCAAATATACTTTGTCGAAAGGCCTCTTTGCAATGTCGGTGATTACCATGGGCATCCGTAGGTTTGGGGAAGATTTCATGGTTTGACAATCCTTATATTTCTTAATGTAGACTTTAATGTCGCGCATCATGTTCTTCCACCAAAAGTTCCTACGAATCTTGTTATAGGTTTTTATCACTCCTTGGTGTCCGCCCAAAGGAGGATCATGGTAATCCCGTAGTAGTAACCGGATACCCCCAGGTTTTGTTATCTCCATTCCCTTTTCCGTGCAGGGAGGAATGGGATTATCTGGTAAATCAGACTCGTCATTTGTTTGACTTCCCTGGGATTCTTCGCTTTCCCTTAGCTTTTTTGCTTGGTCGCGTGTTACTACATTACATCTTTTTAGTTTGGGAGTTACATCCCCACCTTGCGGGATGCGGCTCAAAGCATCCGCATTGGTATTATATTTAGCGGGTTTGTACTCTATTTGGTAATCAAACTCCGATAATTTGTGCTGGAATTTTGTTACGAAGATTGCCTCTTATGTTTCGGGATTTGGCAACCCTAGCGTTGCAATCCGGCAATTGACAGCTCTGTCGTAAAGTTGGACATTTTTGAGGTTATACGCACTCAGAACGTTTTGACATACGAGCGCTATTTGTGTTGTTTACAGTAACTTAAAAGATTCATCTCGGCCCAAAAATGGAATTAAATCGTCAACATTTTCGTGCGATTATTTTTTACAACTTTCGGCGTGGATTAACTCAGCAGCAGTGCATGGATGAACTTAATTCAATTTTTGTCGATGAAGCTCCATCAAGGACCAGTGTTTATCGATGGTATGGTGAATTCAATCGTGGTCGTAGTTCACTCCAAGATGAATTTCGTGAACGTCGTCCAAAATCAGTTGTTGTTCCGAAAACCATTGATGCTGTGCGCGAACTGATATTGGAAGATCGTCATGTGACCTATCGTGAGATTGAGACAACCTTAGGCGTTAGTGGGACCAGCATACATTCAATATTGCATAAACATTTGACTGTCAAAAAAAATTTGTTCGCGTTGGATCCCACACAATTTGTCAATCGCCCAAAAAAAGGCTCGTGTCAATTGGTCGAAAGAAATGCTCAAAAAATACGGTCGCGGTGCTTCGAAACACGTCTATGACATCGTGACAGGTGATTAATCGTGGATTTACGCGTATGAGCCCGAAAGTAAACAGCAGTCGACTGTCTGGGTGTTTCAAGATGAGCCAAATCCAACAAAATTTGTTCGGGCACGAAGCCCTTCCAAGCAAATGGTCGCCTGTTTTTTCGGAAAAACTGAACTTGTCGCAACCGTAGCACTAGAACAACGCAGAACAGTCAATTCTGAGTGGTACACAACCATTTGTTTGCCAGTTGTCTTCCAAGAAATCAGGAAAGCCAACCGCCGAAGACGGATCACTCTTCACCACGACAATGCGAGCTCTCACACATCGGCTGCGACAACTGCATTTTTGAGCACCTAAAACATCGATTTGATGGGTCATCCGCCGTATAGTCCTGACTTGGCACCGAATGACTTCTTTTTATTCTCGTACGTAAAAAACAAACTGAGAGGTCAACGTTTTTCGACACCTGAAGAAGCGGTTACTGCATTCAGAATGTATGTGATACCTCAATCAGAGTGGCAAAAGTGCTTCAACAATTGGTTCAAACGCATGCAAAAGTGTATAGATCTTCATGGGGAATATTTTGAAAAACAATAAAGTGATTTTCGATGATCAATATTTGTTTTTGTTCTCTAATCCCGAAATATAAAAGGTAACCCTCGTAAACGTGACGTGGGGTCTTTCACGTTAAAAACTCCCTTCAGTGGCTTATGATCTGTATAGATATTGAACCTTCGCCCTTGTAAATAACAGCGGAAATTTCTAGTCGCCCACACAATGGCTAGTAACTCCCTCTCAATGGTGGAGTAATTTCTTTCCGCTTTATTCAAGGTTCGATTTGCATAAGCGACAGGCTGATCTTTGCCTATTTCCCCTGTAGCACGGCACCAAGTGCTTCGGTGCTCGCATCCGTAGTCAGATTAAAAGGTTTGGTGAAATCTGGATAGATTAATATTGGCGGCGAAACCAATAATCCTTTTACTTTTTCAAATGCTTGTTGGCATTTGTCTGACCAGGTGAATTTACCGTCCTTCCTTAACAAGTTTGTTAAGGGACGTACTATTCTCGAGAAATTTGGAACAAATTTTCGATAATAGTTCGCCAGTCCTAGAAATGATTGGACGTTCTTTACCGTCTTGGGAATGGGGAAATCCCTGACACTAGCTGTCGTGTCGGGATTTGGCATTGCCCCTTTTTCCGAACAAACATGTCCGAGGTAGACTACTTCTTTCTGTAAAAATCTACATTTTTCGGGTTGCAATTTGAGATTGTGAAATCTCAATTGTTCGAATACCTTCTGGAGTTTGTCATTATGGTTCTCTAGGTTTTTCCCATAGATGACAATGTCGTCCAGATATACAAAGCATTCGATACCTTGCAACCCAGTGAGGACATGGTTCATGAGTCTCTGGAACGTAGCCGGGGCTCCCTTTAGCCCGAATGGCATACGTCTAAACTCATAATGCCCGTAATTAGTGCTGAAGGCTGTCTTGTCGCGATCCTTCTGATCGACTAAGACTTGATGGTAGCCACTGGCTAAATCAAGCGTGGAAAAGTAGCGTGAGTGACCGAGTTGGTCTAAAATAACCTCTATTCTAGGGAGAGGATACGCATCACCGATGGTTATGTCGTTCAGTTTCCTGAAATCGACAACTACTCTCCATCGGGCTTTTCCATCGAGGCCCGATTTTTTGGGAACTACTAGGAGGGGTGAGTTCCACGGACTTTTGCTAGGCTGAATGATGTCATTCTCTAGAATTTCTCGAACTTGCTCGTTGATAACTTCTTTTTTGCACTCAGGCAGATGGTATGGTCTTTGGTTTATAGGCGCTTGGTCCTGTACCATAGACAATTCATGCGTTATCGCATTGGTATACGTCAGGTGGTCGCCTTTTAAGTGCAATATGTCGTTGAACTCCTCACATATTTCCACTATTGATTGACACTCCTCAGGACTTAGATTTTTCCCTAACTGGAGTTCCTCATGCAATTGAGTCAATCTCGAATCTTTTATGGATTCTGTAGGCAACTCACCTCCCGAGAAAAGGTGTCTTATAAATTGGAGGTTTTCTACCTCCGAAGGATTTATCTCGGATCCGCGATGACTTGATTTATTGTTCAAGTTAACTTCCGCTGACGTATTGACTCGCTTACCGGTTTGTGTATTTTCCCGGTTTTCCAAAGGACAGAAGGCATAGTCCTTTGTTGGAAGCAACTCTACCAGTATCTACCCAATGGTCGGGGGGTAATCTAAGATATTGAGTGCCTCTATTTGGGCACCCTTCGCCCTTTTCAAAATTCAATTTGGGAGTAATATCCCTGATTGTACTTCTTTAGGTACTAGAATTACCTCCTCCCGGATTTTTATGAGGAGCCCAATCATCTTCCTTGAGCGCCCTGGTACAATGACCGGTCTACTCATCAAGAATTTCACCTCCGAAGGGTTTATTGGTAGGCGTTCTGCCGAAGCGTCCCCTTCCTTTCCACTTTTTGGCTTTTGGGCATTTGCCTGCTTGTTGGGATAACTGGCGCCTGACAGGTTTTCGCAGCCCTTCCCTTGCGTGGGTAAGATCTCCGGGGTTTTTCCGACCGCAGTATCAACCTTGTTAGGTTCCTGTGATCCGATTTCCCGTTCGGCTGCCTTTTGTCTAGGCTTTCCCGTGCTTACTTTCTTGCATTTATTTGCAAAGTCAACAGAGAAACTTTCAGGATTTGTGATTGTTTGGGGAAATTCCAAACAACCTCCTGCTCCATTAACTTTGCAATAACGCGACAGAAAGTCGTTACCCAACAAACCGTCTTCTGACATTCCTGGCAACGTGTCTACCACTTCGAAGCTACAGGGGATTTCGTGATGTAGTTTGAACTTCCCTTGTATGCCCCCTCTAGACTTTCTCTTGCCAAAAAGTGTATGGAGGATTATGACCTTCTGGGCATCCACTTCATATTTTTTGTGGAGTGCTTTAGTCTTTAATAAGCTGATCTCAGCGCCGGTGTCCACAATTAGGCTCGTATATTTTTTACGGCCAATGTCTAATTGAAGTTGGACAACTGGAGCTTCAGTTGGCGTAAACTGAGAACAGCTCTGACTATCTTGCGAGTTTAATTCGGTCGGGTTGGGGTAGTTCCACCCGACCGTTTGGCGTTTCCCGATTTTTTACCCATAGCTTTTCGTTTACCAGTTGCCGCCGTTGGTTCTGGTCGATTGCTACTTTGGGTTTTAGTGGAGGGACGCTTTTTCTCGGGGCTTTTTCTTCGGTCGGTGCTCTGTTCTGTACTCTCCGTACTAGAGCGGCTTCGACCTGACCTGCGCCTAGAGTTCCTCTGTCGTTGTCTCCTGCCTTTTAAGGGTTTTTCTTTATGATTCGGTTCCTTTTTCTTATCTGAGCCATTTGTTGGTGGTTCTGGCCATGCCAGGTTAACCGTGCAGGTTGGTAGGTTTTTACGGGGACGTACAGGACTAGCCGTTGCAGTGTGCGTATAAGCTGGATTTGGGTGAGCTTTTTCCCAGTTGATCTTGTATCGACACTGCTCCCACTTGTGACCGCTTCGGCCACAATACTCACAACAACATCGAACGCTGTACACTCTTCGGTTCGATGTTGGTTGTGGCTGTTTGGAATTAGAGGGTTGGACTTGTCCCTGATTTGTTTGTCTCGGGGACTCCCTCTGTTCGTTTTGTGGCCTTTGTGTAGGTTGTGGCCTTGGTGCTTGTGGTGCGGGATTTTGTGCCGCTGGTGGTGCAACTCTTACCCGACAATTTCCTACTTCGTGTCCACACCTAAGACACGAGGTGCAAATTGGCATGTTACGCCGTGTAATGCACTCGTCACCTAGGTGCCCCCTTTTGTGGCAAAAACTGCATGCTCCTTCTGCAGTTAACCGGTGTGGTTGTGCGTCACGGCCCTGGTGATAATAATCATCCTCGTCCCGTTGGTACCTTCGTACTCCGGGTCCATCGGGCCTTGTCCCGCTGTGTGGTTGATAGTCGGGTGGTGGTGCGCGTGCTGGTTCGTATTGGCGGAACGGGTTCCTCGCAGGTTGGGGGCGGCTTACGGGGTGGGGTTGTTCTGTATAGTGTCGAGCTGTTTCGGTCGACCTGCTATACTAATCCCCATCTCTCCGAGACGCGTCGTTCGTAGTTTGAGGTTGCCTATTGAACGATTCCCGCGGACCCGGACTATATTCCCTGTACCTCTGTTCTCGGCGACTTCTTTCATCCTGCATTCGTGGCGGACTCCTTGGTCGGTTATAACTATATCGTCCACTCACTGGGTGGTCCTCTATATAGTCCATGCCCTGTGAGTATCGATTTGGGCTCCGCCTTGTTGGTTCCCGCCTACTGGTCACTGGATGTTCGAAGTCTCCTCGCCTGTTTACCGGAGGTTCGTCTATTTCATCCTCTCTTTGTGAATGCCGAGGCGGGCTGCTCCATTTGGTGTTTCGTCTCGCTGGTACCGGGCGATCAAATTCCTCTCGTCTATTCACAGGTTGGTCTTCTCTATTTTCCATTCCCTGTGAATGACGGGGCGGGCTCTGCCATGTTATTGTTCGCCTTCTTGGTACTGGGCGATCACCATCATCTGGTCGATTTACAGGGTGGTCATCCTTATTTTCCAACCACTGTGAATGACGAGCCGGGCTTCGTTCCTCGCGAACCTTTCTTCCTTCCGGTGTTATGATATCTTCTTCCGAAAAAGGGTCCCTGGTATATCTTTCGGGTGTTATTTCCCTAATTCTGCAACATTGTGGGTGCTTGTGACTTTCTTCCCTCTGTGACTCGGGGTATTCAATTGCCCTTGATAGGTCTCTCATATCATAGGCATCTCTCTTTCCTTCAAGTTCTTTTTGTCGACTTACCATCCAGATAAGTTGCGACATGATGCCCTCGAGAGTTTCCTCCTTTATAGCCAATAATTGGCTTCGAAAGGGTTCCTCTCGTATTCCGCGCATCAATACGGATTTGGCCAATTTCTCTATTTGTGCAGCGCAAATGTCGCTGCTTGTCTTTCCATATGAGCGCTCGGCAGCTTCCTTGCAGAGTACCACAGCCTGTTTCACTCGGGAAACGAAACCTGTGTAGTTCTCTGCTCGGAATTGTCGCATCTCAGAGAACTTTTCGTACACGTCTTCGAATGAAGACTGTGGTAACAATTTGTCCCGGAGTTGTTGTTCGTACACCCAGAACAATGTTGGGTTTGCCTCATGGAATATTCTATAGGCTTCCCCGCCTAATTGCATGGGCAACCACTCCATGGCTGTCCTCTCCTCACTTTCGGACAAACATCTCACGGTCCTCCTACACGTATCTACGAACTTCTCTGGTTCCATAGCTACGGTGGGACCCCGTGAACCATTGTACACTGGTATTGATGTTCGTACCAGGTCCATGATTTGGCTAATACCTAGCCTGTTCTTTGATTTGTCCGATTTAGGAGAGGAAGCATTTCTCTCTTCCCTGGTGTCTGGTCTTTCGGCCGAAGAGTTGTTTTCTTCCCGCGACATCTCAGGGTTGGATGGGATCAGACTTTTCTTTTTCTTTTGCCTTGTCTTCATGAAAGGCTTGACGCTAAATAGGGAAACCTAAACTTCCCGCTTGTGGTAGTGTGGAACCTAACCCACGCTAATGAGAATGTGGAATGTATATCGCACCAGAGGATTGGTTCTAAAGCCCGCAGTGTAATATAACTAATTATGGTAATAATCAGACCAGCGAAAAACGCATTTTGTTATTATTTTAAACTGTTTGATACCTGTATCAAAATTCAACGAACAGACCAAACAGCGATACCAGATGGAAAAAGTATCTATTACTCTCAATATGTCCCAAAAAGGAAAGGGCCAACTATTAATATTTGTTCAATGAGTTGTACAAACTAAAATTATTACCCTACGAAGCCCCTATGTTGGACAATATTGTTTAAACTAGTTATATTAATACTATATTTTGTTAATCTTAAATGGCAAACTTTACTTTATTTATTTTTCTTAGTATTTTAATAATAACTTAAACTAGAAATCTGCTTACTGGTGTTCTCCTTTTTTATGTGTTGTCTTCTTTTTGTTTCTTGTTTTTAATTTTTGATATTTTATTTATTTGTAAAATATTTAATTGCATGTGTTTTTGTTAAAATTGTTCAATTTGTGAATATTTTATTTGATTTTAAATTTGGAAATGTTTTATTTTTTGAAAATTAAAATCTTTGTTTGTAAATTTTGTCCAATTTTATTCTGAGTATTTTGAGTAAGCCTGTTCTTTTGTTTCTGTTGAATAATTATTATATTATCCTTCTTCTTTATTTAACTTTTGTTGTATTTGTTCTTTTTTTTTTTTTTTTTTTTTTGAAAAATTTTATTTTTGACAATTTTTGTGTAATTCTGGTTTTGTGCAATTAATTTATGACTAATTTTTTGAATTCTTGTTGATTTTATCTCATTTATTTATTTTGGCAAAATTTTAATTTTATTTTGACTTTCTTGAAAAATTTCGTTTTATTTTGAATTTTAGAAAAACTTTTTCGTTTATTGGTTTTTGAGAATTTTTGAAAAATTTTTTTATTTTTTGATTTTCTGTAGATTTTATTTTATTTTCTTGGATTTTGCCTTGAAAATAAATTTTTTTTTTTTTAAATTTGATTTGTTTTGGATTAATTCTAATCTAAATTTGTTTTTGTGTTCCTTTTGTATGGTTTATTTGTTTGGTTTTAATTTTTGAAAAATGTTTTTTGGAAAGTTAATTTCTTTTGGTAAATTTTGAAATCTTTGTTTAATTTTTGAAACAATTTTTCTTTAATGTCTGTTTTAGTTTTATTTTTTGAATTATTGCTTTTTGAAAATGTTTTGGAAGTTAAAAAATTTTTTTTTTTTTTTTTGAAACAAATTTTTGTTTAATGTCTGTTTTAGTTTGATAATATATTTTCTTTTCTTCTTGTTTTTATTTGTAACAAGTTTTCTAACTGTATTTTTGTTAAATTTAGTTCTTTGGAATTTTCTCTATTTATTTTTGATTTTTAACTTTTATGATTTTTGTAAATTTTTTTGTAAAACTTTCATTTTTGTTATTTTTGGGAATTTTTTGAAATTTTGTAATTTTGAGATTTTTGTTAAAATTTTTGTTAAAATTTTTTAATTTTGAAATTGTTAAAATTTTTTAATTTTTTAATTGTTAAATTTTTTTTTTGTTAAACTTTTTAAATTTTTGAAATTTAGTTTATTTTTGTAACTGTCTATTTAATTGTTTGCTAATATATTTTCACCTAAGACACGAGGTGCAAATTGGCATGTTACGCCGTGTAATGCACTCGTCACCTAGGTGCCCCCTTTTGTGGCAAAAACTGCATGCTCCTTCTGCAGTTAGCCGGTGTGGTTGTGCGTCACGGCCCTGGTGATAATAACCATCCTCGTCCCGTTGGTACCTTCGTACTCCGGGTCCATCGGGCCTTGTCCCGCTGTGTGGTTGATAGTCGGGTGGTGGTGCGCGTGCTGGTTCGTATTGGCGGAACGGGTTCCTCGCAGGTTGGGGGCGGCTTACGGGGTGGGGTTGTTCTGTATAGTGTCGAGCTGTTTCGGTCGACCTGCTATACTAATCCCCATCTCTCCGAGACGCGTCGTTCGTAGTTTGAGGTTGCCTATTGAACGATTCCCGCGGACCCGGACTATATTCCCTGTACCTCTGTTCTCGGCGACTTCTTTCATCCTGCATTCGTGGCGGACTCCTTGGTCGGTTATAACTATATCGTCCACTCACTGGGTGGTCCTCTATATAGTCCATGCCCTGTGAGTGTCGATTTGGGCTCCGCCTTGTTGGTTCCCGCCTACTGGTCACTGGATGTTCGAAGTCTCCTCGCCTGTTTACCGGAGGTTCGTCTATTTCATCCTCTCTTTGTGAATGCCGAGGCGGGCTGCTCCATTTGGTGTTTCGTCTCGCTGGTACCGGGCGATCAAATTCCTCTCGTCTATTCACAGGTTGGTCTTCTCTATTTTCCATTCCCTGTGAATGACGGGGCGGGCTCTGCCATGTTATTGTTCGCCTTCTTGGTACTGGGCGATCACCATCATCTGGTCGATTTACAGGGTGGTCATCCTTATTTTCCAACCACTGTGAATGACGAGCCGGGCTTCGTTCCTCGCGAACCTTTCTTCCTTCCGGTGTTATGATATCTTCTTCCGAAAAAGGGTCCCTGGTATATCTTTCGGGTGTTATTTCCCTAATTCTGCAACATTGTGGGTGCTTGTGACTTTCTTCCCTCTGTGACTCGGGGTATTCAATTGCCCTTGATATGTCTCTCATATCATAGGCATCTCTCTTTCCTTCAAGTTCTTTTTGTCGACTTACCATCCAGATAAGTTGCGACATGATGCCCTCGAGAGTTTCCTCCTTTATAGCCAATAATTGGCTTCAAAAGGGTTCCTCTCGTATTCCGCGCATCAATACGGATTTGGCCAATTTCTCTATTTGTGCAGCGCAAATGTCGCTGCTTGTCTTTCCATATGAGCGCTCGGCAGCTTCCTTGCAGAGTACCACAGCCTGTTTCACTCGGGAAACGAAACCTGTGATGTTCTCTGCTCGGAATTGTCGCATCTCAGAGAGCTTTTCGTACACGTCTTCGCATGAAGACTGTGGTAACAATTTGTCCCGGAGTTGTTGTTCGTACTCCCAGAACAATGTTGGGTTTGCCTCATGGAATATTCTATAGGCTTCCCCGCATAATTGCATGGGCAACCACTCCATGGCTGTCCTCTCCTCACTTTCGGACAAACATCTCAGGGTCCTCCTACACGTATCTACGAACTTCTCTAGTTCCATAGCTACGGTGGGACCCCGTGAACCATTGTACACTGGTATTGATGTTCGTACCAGGTCCATGATTTGGCTAATACCTAGCCTGTTCTTTGATTTGTCCGATTGAGGAGAGGAAGCATTTCTCTCTTCCCTGGTGTCTGGTCTTTCGGCCAAAGAGTTGTTTTCTTCCCGCGACATCTCAGGGTTGGATGGGATCAGACTTTTCTTTTTCTTTTGCCTTGTCTTCATGAAAGGCTTGACGCTAAATAGGGAAACCTAAACTTCCCGCTTGTGGTAGTGTGGAACCTAACCCACGCTAATGAGAATGTGGAATGTATATCGCACCAGAGGATTGGTTCTAAAGCCCACAGTTCAATATAACTAATTATGGTAATAATCAGACCAGCGAAAAACGGATTTTGTTATTATTTTAAACTGTTTGATACCTGTATCAAAATTCAACGAACAGGCCAAACAGCGATACCAGATGGAAAACGTATCTATTACTCTCAATATGTCCCAAAAAGGAAAGGGCCAACTATTAATATTTGTTCAATGAGTTGTACAAACTACAATTATTACCCCATGAAGCCCCTATGTTGGACAATATTGTTTAAACTAGTTATATTAATACTATATTTTGTTAATCTTAAATGGCAAACTTTACTTTATTTATTTTTCTTAGTATTTTAATAATAACTTAAACTAGAAATCTGCTTACTGGTGTTCTCCTTTTTTATGTGTTGTCTTCTTTTTGTTTCTTGTTTTTAATTTTTGATATTTTATTTATTTGTAAAATATTTAATTTTATGTGTTTTTGTTAAAATTTTTCAATTTGTGAATATTTTATTTGATTTTAAATTTGGAACGGTTTTATTTTTTGAAAATTAAAATCTTTGTTTGTAAATTTTGTCCAATTTTATTCTGAGTATTTTGAGTAAGCCTGTTCTTTTGTTTCTGTTGAATAATTATTATATTATCCTTCTTCTTTATTTAACTTTTGTTGTATTTGTTCTTTTTTTTTTTTTTTGAAAAATTTTATTTTTGACAATTTTTGTGTAATTCTGGTTTTGTGCAATTAATTTATGACTAATTTTTTGAATTCTTGTTGATTTTATCTCATTTATTTATTTTGGCAAAATTTTAATTTTATTTTGACTTTCTTGAAAAATTTCGTTTTATTTTGAATTTTAGAAAAACTTTTTCGTTTATTGGTTTTTGAGAATTTTTGAAAAAATTTTTTATTTTTTGATTTTCTGTAGATTTTATTTTATTTTCTTGGATTTTGCCTTGAAAATAAATTTTTTTTTTTTTTTAAATTTGATTTGTTTTGGATTAATTCTAATCTAAATTTGTTTTTGTGTTCCTTTTGTATGGTTTATTTGTTTTGTTTTAGTTTTTGAAAAATGTTTTTTGGAAAGTTAATTTCTTTTGGTAAATTTTGAAATTTTTGTTTAATTTTTGAAACAATTTTTCTTTAATGTCTGTTTTAGTTTTATTTTTTGAATTATTGCTTTTTGGAAATGTTTTGGAAGTTAAAAAATTTTTTTTTTTTTTTTTTGAAACAAATTTTTGTTTAATGTCTGTTTTAGTTTGATAATCTATTTTCTTTTCTTCTTGTTTTTATTTGTAACAAGTTTTCTAACTGTATTTTTGTTAAATTTAGTTCTTTGCAATTTTCTCTATTTATTTTTGATTTTTAACTTTTATGATTTTTGTAAATTTTTTTGTAAAACTTTCATTTTTGTTATTTTTGGGAATTTTTTGAAATTTTGTAATTTTGAGATTTTTGTTAAAATTTTTGTTAAAATTTTTTAATTTTGAAATTGTTGTTAAAATTTTTTAATTTTTTAATTGTTAAATTTTTTTTTTGTTAAACTTTTTAAATTTTTGAAATTTAGTTTATTTTTGTAACTGTCTATTTAATTGTTTGCTAATATATTTTCTTTTCTTATTTTATATTGTTTCAATTTTCATTTGTTTGTAAAACTTTCACTGTATTTTTGGAAATTTAGTTTAATGTCTAGTAAAATTTAGCTCTTTATTTAAATTTTGTTCTATTTCTGATTTTTTGATTTTTTATTTTCTTCGGATTTTTGATTTTTTGAATTTTTGTTTTATTCTTTCTTAATTTTTGATGTTTGTTGGGAATTATCACCTAATCCAAAGCAAAACCAAGTTTTATTTTTCTTTGCTGTGGTTGGCGTAGGTTCGTTAGAGCATCTGGGCTCTTTCCACCAATGTTTGTGTACTTCCAAGGGATTTAAAGTTGATCTTTCGATCACTAGTACACAGCCAAATAGTGGACGCCGGCTGCGCCAAATTGTTAATGATTTTTCCTTAACAATTAATTATTTATGTGATATGGATTTTACACCAAACTTACCCCACGATGATATTGAGAACAGGGAGTCTCGGGGAGTCTCAATATAGGCAGCTGCAATTTCGACTATGCAATTCGACATGCACACAAGAGAAATTGAACACCAACACAAACAAAAACTATACATTTAGTAGTTGTTTTATTTATTCTTTTTATTTTACTTTAATTTACCGCTTCACCACACACGCGTCAATTCAAAATTTAAGCGACGACCACACGCCATGAACTCACGAATTAAAACAGCAAAAACAATATTTAAATTAGGTAGGAGCGCACCGCACAACCACTCGCTACCATGACTCGATTCACAAGAAGGAAACATCTCGTGTCTTTTGCCACACATCCTTTTCGTTTCGCTTCCACGGTAGTGATTTCGAGGAAGCGGCCGAGATGGCTAATGGCTAATAGGGGGCGACTATGGCTAATACAAAGAAGATGACTATTGCAATGTGAATGGGGTTTTAAATTGGTTTTACGTTTATTTAAATTAGATTCTATTGTAAAGGGAATAGGCAATTCGTACTTTGTAGGGAAGGGAAGGATGGAAGGATGAAGGATATGTGCGTAAAGACACGAGATGTTAATAATTCAAGGGGGAGTGATAATTAATTGACATTATTTATACAACAGGCGCGGCTGGGAAAATAGACGGCGCAATATTTATGATCCCCGTCATGGAGGTTACAATGTATGTAGACCGAATTATTTTGTTTACCGGAATTCATCTAAGGAAATTTGACTGGCGACGTAGATGCCGAAATTGATTGGAAATTCCTGGTAAGCTAATAAAGAAATCTTAAGGAGCAGCGGTATGCGAAGAGAATGCATGAAGGTAAGTTTTCTTTACAGGGACTTAATGATCATAGATTTGATCTCTTAAGTGCGTGAAGCATTTTAGATGCTAATGCGATTGCATTAGAGAAAGTTTATACAGACTGGGTTGTATGGATGGAGGTTTTTGAGGAAGTGAACCATGGGATTTGGCGGAACCGCCACAACCTCCTTCAGAAGAGCCTATAAGAGACAATACTTTGAAATGCTAAGAGATGACTGTTTATTTATTTATTTATGTTTTTCTGAGCAACTACAAATACACATATTCGATTTCCCAAAATACTTGTACTGGAAACGAATTCCGAAATATTCCTGTTCTGCAGCAAAACGCATATTGGTGTATTGGTGTACATGTTGTACATTGCAAATTGTTGAGACCCATCGGATCACATCGGGGAGGGGGAGTAAACTAAATTCGGTTTTTTTTTAATTAACGCGCGCACAAAAGGTGATGTTGAAGTGCCCTTAAATGTCAGAGCACATTGCGACCAGAAGGAGAGGAAGTGGATAAGGAAAGAAGGTATCGATATACATTGGTCTTAAATCCCTGGACATTACAACGACGAGAAAATACATGATCAGGTAGAGCATTCCACATTTGTGTGGTTCGGGTAAAGAATCACTCTATTTTTTTTTTTACGCAAACGCCGCACTAAACGGGATTTTCGAGTGCCCTTAAATGTCAGAGCACAGTGCGACCAGAAGGAGAGGGAGTGGATAAGGAAAGGAGGTATCGATGTACATTGGTCTTAAATGCCTGGACATTACAGCGACGAGAAACACATGATCAGGTAGAGTATTCCACATTCGTGTGGCTCAGCTAAAGAATGACTCTCTATGTTGATTTGTGCGCCTGAAGTTGACTTTCAACGTGAATTGGTGCGCATTCTTAGATTGACGGGTATCGCGGGAAAATGTCTCAGGAGGCGGAACACATTGAGCAAGTTCAGTTGAGAAACTACCGTGATAATACCTATAGAAAAGAGATAGGCACGATACGTTACGCCTATGTTCTAATGACGGAATTAAACGACTCACGGCTGAGTCCCCAATAGGTTTCATTGCTTGTTTTTGCATGCTCTCGAGCACGTGCAGTGCAGTTTTGGATGCGCCTGACCAAATATGGGAGTTGAACTCCATTTTTGGACGAATATACGCCTTGTAAATAGTGGCCAGGTTGGATGGAGTGAAGTTTTTCCTGCATCTCTTAAGGAACCCCATGCATTTGGCCGCACTTTTGGCAGCCTCAAAAATGTGTTCGCTCCAATTAAGAGTCGAATTAATTCGAGTGCCGAGTATTGATAGTTCCTTGGCTTCGTCGATGCAAGCGCCGTTCATCGACAGTGTAATTACTAATCTCCTGATTGGTATTGATGTTCGAAAAATTTGGTCTGAAATGTTCGTATGTGTAGGAGAAAGTCAATGTGCTATCATCAGCAAACGAGTGAATTGGGTTGTGGTTAATGGACCAGAAATCATTTATAAAGATCAGGAAGAGCGTGGATGAGAGTACAGAACCATGGCGAAAACCTGCGTTAATTTGATGGGAGGCAGATTTGACACCATCAAAAACCACTTGGATTGAACGGCCAGAAAGATAGTCTCTTATCCATTGAATCAGGGAATTGTGCACTCCATTTTTTTCTTTTTACGCTTGTACTAAGTGAAAATAAACGAGGGTTCTGCTCTCACTAAATAAAATAAAATAAAATATGAATGTACTTTTGATAGAAATGCTGAATATATTTTTTTCGGAGCCTATGCCTCTTTATTTTATTCGTAAAATTACAGGTCACTATGAACGCTCTTTACAGTTTTTCTATGCTATTTATACTTAAATTCTATCTTAACCTAGGAATCTCCTAATGTGTTTTTAATGACTCAACGTAATAGATACATATGTTTTGCTTCTTAGCATTTTATTTTTGGTTTTATTGGATCTAGGTAAATGATGTCTAGACACAATTTTAATGTTAAATATTTTAAGGAATAAATAGGAAACACATTCCTAGAAGATTGTAAAAATGCAGACGCTAGTTGTTGTTAGACGAATTTCTTATTTCAAGGTGAACATAAGGATGCATAGTGGTTGGGTGATTCATACGTTAACTCGTTCGAAAGTGAATCTGGCTCATGGTGTGCTGCTTATGCTCAAGTTGAGGTGGAACTGATGTGGTTTTAGGTAGCGTTGAGCTGGCTGCAAAATGTGCAGCAAGTAGATTCGCTTTCTCTATTGCACTGGTGATTGGTCTGTCATCGACTATTAGCGATAGAATGGATGAGGAGACTGAGTTTTAAATGTTTTTCACGAATTCCCAGAAGTTTCTACTACCTGTGGGAGAGTGTAGTATTTTTTGTATCACTCTCAGATCATGCAAGAACTTGGCGCGTTGAATATGCGCATTGCAGTAATTTCTAGCTCTCTTAAATATTTTCCGGTCTTCCTCAGTATTGCTTGATTTATACAACCGGAAATTCAACTCTTTCCGTCGCTACTACCGATTGAATTATTTAGTGAGGTCTCCGGACGTGAGCACTGTGACGCTAATTTGGTTGCTATGCTGTATATTATAATAGCCATATATATCAGTATATGATATAATGGATATTTTATATAAACAGTTAAAGCATATGTTATATTATTGAATTACTGTTACTTTATAATAAATCATAATATTAAGAAATATTTCTTTATTTTGGAAACCTTCTGCACCCGGAATCGAATCATATATTTTTGTTGGGTTTGATACTCTTTACACTGTGTGGAATAAAGGTTCGCATGCCAAGTAGAATCCTGTTTGTCAATGTGTCCGCTATAGAGTCAACATCGTTATTGAGGGAAAATAACGACCAATTTAATTATTGTGTGGAATAAAGGTTCGCATGCCAAGTAGAATCGTGTCTGTCAATGTGTTTGTTATACAGTCAACATCGTTATTGGGGAAAAATAACGACAAATTAAATCCCAAAAAATCGTTCTGACCTTCCCAGTTAGCTTTCTCATAGAACCATACTGTTCTTTCTCGTTAACGTTGCTGTTCGGGTGGGAGGTGTTAAACGGGTCCAGTGTATTGGCAAAATGACCATCTATGTCTGGTACCCGTGTTGGCTCATTGACGACTGGAGTTAAACTATTTGCATCATCAAAGAGCTGGACATATTGACCTTCAGGTGTTGTGTGTCCAGAGTGACGAAGCCAATGAGAGCACATTAAATCATTCGCAATAACGAACTCAGTGTGCGGATATAGGTCAATATCCTATCGATAGAATCAGACAGAGCATCAAATTCCTTAAAGGCTGCATTTCTATCCAAGTTTGGGCTTCTGTAAATGTGGAGTTCTAGTCACGAGAAATTAAATTCTGGATTGGAGCAGAGCCCATATTGTGGCAGAAGCTGATAAGCGATATCACTTCGTATGTATCTAGCTAGACCACGATGTGAAAAGAACAGAGGCACTAAGTTATATCCAGGTAGATTAAAATCGGAAATATCTGTATCAGTTATTACCTAGATTTCGCTAAGTGCAAAGAAACTTGGTTTCTGGTTAGAAACGTGGGCAGACACAGAGGAGAAATTGCATCTGAGGTCGCGAATGTTACACAAGTCAACGCGAAATTCCCGTTTCATTGAAATGGCCCTGTGGCGGTTCTACGAGCCCCACAAAAACTGTAAGGTAAATCCCATAGTTCGCCCAGGCATACTTTCGTCCTCAACCGCACGTGCTCTCTTACACGTGGGTTCCATGTTTCACCAAACTCTTTGTGCCTACACGGCGAGAGAAACATCACATTTTTTTGAAAGGAATCGTTGGAATTGCATTACCTGAAAAATTCAGTAACCAACTCGGCAAAAATTACTAAAACGCCACGCGACCAAGTATTGGACTGGTGATCTCCTCTGGAGCCAGCCGCAATTCGGCTTTTCCATTGCGAAAAGATCACCGTAGGTACAGGCACAAATACGGCAATTAATTTTATCATGTACCCTACTATAGAAACAATTACCTGTAAGTATCGCAGCCGAAAAAAATGATCGCGCCCAGGTAAAATACCCTGGGTAATTAAGCACCAGGAAAAACCCAAAAAGATACCACCGAGATAGAAAAGGTCATCAGGTACGGGGGAAATACAAAAAGGTCGAACGAGGGGAAAGAGAGAACAACTTGACGAATCTTTTCGGTGTGAATTTTTGCCGTCGCGAGATATATTATTCAGTACAATTTTAACCTCAACGAGAGGAAAACCCGGAACATTCGATAAAACGGACGAGTGTGTCGGCGCGATAGTATAGTGGTTAGTACACCCGCCTGTCACCCGGGAGACCGGGGTTCGATTCCCCGTCGGGGAGCCCCTGGCGCAAGACTAATGACCTTGCCCAGAAAAAATAAATCATTATGGAAAATTTAACAAGCCTCAGGACTTGCTAAATAAGGCCAAGACCGGTTCCCGGTTGTAGTGCCGATGATGATGATGATGTGTCGGCGCGAGTAAAACTGTCAAAAAAAAAATAATAAAAAAACTAAGTGTGTCGCCGCGAATCCTTTTTGTAATTTAACAATAAATAAATGCATATCGCCGAAAAAACAAAAAATAAAGCTGACTTTTATTCCCAAGCAGTGTTCGGCGGAACACCTGCATCGATAGATACAAATCCGCCAAAGCCTGACACGAAAAACCAATACAGCCCCGGGAAAGGATGCCAGTCGGGACGAGCGACAGATAAGCGAAGGCAACTACTACAGGTGTTATGTCCAGGTAACATTCCTTCCATGAATAACACTATGCCACCCAGACCCCAAAAACTCTCCAAGGATCATAAATTAATCGAAGTAGAACATACTTTGCGTCCTTCATTGCACCTTAAATCAATTGAAGAAATTAGTATTGATCTAACATTAAGTGATAACTCCAAGGTAAGTATTTTTTCGGTCTATTTCCCTGGAGGAAATGGAAACATTGAGTATAACGTTATGGTTACAGAAAAGTAAATCCACTAGTTGTGGATCATAGATGGTTCGCCTAGATACATAAAATCTGATTCCGCTGGTTTCCAAAACCACTCACAATTTCACAAAATTAAAAATAAAGGGAAAAAACTCTTGGTTCATTTAAGGTTACTTTTATTTCTCCTCTCAATTTAAATTGCTACTTTAACGGCCACTTTTGTATTATTTAAAAGACTCTAGATAATCATACAAGCTGATCCTGAATTGAACTGAACAAGAAAATGTTGTCTCCATGCGCCTGTTTATATACTTCGCACGGGTCCAACGCTCGCCGTTACTATCATCTGATCAAAAAAGCACCGTGCCATCGAACAGCAAATTACCGATACCAGCCTAAATTCTATAACATGCAGGGAGCACATTGATATCCTATGTAACAATTTTTTTTGTATCAATAGAGCGACCGATCTTGCGATACCTAAATGTTCCACAGCTCCAGTTCATAAGGCACCGCTTCCTGAAAATATCTTACATCTGATTAGGCTACGAAACTCTGAAAGAAGAAAATGGCTGCGTTATAGAATCGATTGTTTTCTAGTTAATGTTAAAGTCTTAAATAATATCATTAAAAAAGAAATCTCAACATATAGGAACAAGTGTTGGAATAAACACCTTTCCTCTCTTGACAAAGGAAGCAAACCGTTCTGGAAAATATCAAAAATTATTAAAAAGGGAGGGTCAAGTATTCCTCCGTTTAAAGTTCACGACAAGTTGTTTATTTCTTCAGAAATCCAACCTACTTGCTAACACGTTTAGTAAGAACCATTTCATATCTATGCATCTAAGCGACGCGTATACTGAGGCTGAAGTTGCTAACACTATCCATGTACTTTCTCAATCACCAGCTGCAAGTACTTACGCAACTAATATTAGCAAAGTTAAAGAGTTGATAAAAAAATCAAAATCAAAAATGGGCTGCTGGTCTTGTTAATTTTAACAACAAACTAATTAAAGCACTTCCATCTGCTGCAAGTAACTATTTAACGTTCATTTTCAACGCTTGTCTTAGGAACTGTTATTTTCCGGGCTGCTGGAAAACAGCCAAAATAATACCTATCCCGAAACCCAGCCAACCGAAGAACAGCCCCGAAAGCTACAGACCTATTAGTTTACTTAGCTGTCTAAGTAAGCTCTTAAAAAAAAACATTAAGGAAAAGATTGATCGTTTCGTGGAAGCCAATAACATCCTATCAAAACTTTCAGTTCGCTTTCCGTAGTGGCCACAGCACAATCCACCAAGTCTTGCGCATTAAAAACCACATTCATCGACAAGGAGTCAACGGGACTGGTTCTTCTAGACATCGAAAAAGCCTTTGATACGGTATGGGACGATGCCTTGATTTATAAGCTTGTAGCGATCCTAAATCGCTACTCCTATCCAAATCCCCAATATTATCATTAACCTACATCCAAATCCCCAATATTAACCTACATCCAAATTCCAAATTGAATCACATGAGCAACGAATTAAACCAAAAGTTAATTCGTCGCACATTGATCCAATTCAGAAAATCCTGACATCATTAAATGTTTAATTCAAAACGCATTTCATGATTCCCCTTCCAAGAACACATCCAAATAAATCCTTAAACAATTCGTAGAACAAAATTCCAATTGAAGCACACGAAGTCTTGTGTGTGCTTCTTGGAATTTTTACACAAAAATATTTGACAATTCTCAACTGAAAAAATAATAAAAGGGCAGTAATTTCCGATTTCGCAATTAGTAGAATTCCAGAGGCCGAATCGTTGCCCGTATATCCGATCATTTCCAAGGGGCAAACCGCCAAATGATATAATAAAAGACATCATAAAAAGTATATAGAAAAAGCCTTTTAATTCTAATTGGGCCCGTCAGAATGCAGTTTGCATGGCAATGAGCAAGATCACACAACGAAAGCAGTGAGTCGTCCTCCACAGCAGGTAAGCAAAACTGATGTCAAACACTCCTTTATTAGCTACCTCAACAAGCTACTAAAACTTAAGCTGCCAATACCGCTTATCAAAATTATCCAGAGCTTTCGTCGTTCGAGAAAATATGCTGTGAGTATAGGAACCGACAAATCCTCTACTCACCAAATCCACTATGGTGTACCTCAAGGCTCGGTCGTTGGTCCCATATTATTCACATTGTTTGTCGCAGATTTACCATGTCTAGGTGAAAACATTCAGGTAGCTATGTTTGGCGATGATACGGCCATTTTCTCTTCGGGTGCCTTATTCACTAACGTCTACAACTCTTTGCAAGCAGTTCTTGACAAACTAGCAGTATATTACAGGAAATGGAAAATAAAAACAAATGGTAATAAAACACAAGCTGTCTGGTTTTCGAGATGTTCGAAACTCTGCTACCTACCAAATGTCACTATAAGCTGTATAAGCATGAACAGCCATGACAACTGTTTGTTTCTTCTTCCACCCGCAGTAATTATTCAATCAAAAACAGTAACAGCAACTGTCCATGAATAGTCCATTTTCCAGTTAGAATTAGCAGCATTCAGTCCTACTGCAGAGTTTCTGCTGTAACCTCATAGTTGGATTTTAGATGTATAAGCTTAGGCGCTTAATCTTGAATATATTTAACAAGAAGAATCTCCTCTTGTTACAATGTTTCCATTTTGTCACGATATTGTTTGTTTCTGTCACCCGACAGCCGCTTGTGTCTCGGATTATATTGGCTCTCCCTCGGTAGCCATTTCTAATTGAATTTATGCCGGCGTATATTCATCTGATGTTCTTTGCTTTGGCATTTTTTCGATCCAAGTCTTCTCCCGTTCGAGTTTTTTCGGTTTGAAGAGTCTCATTGTCCCTTTCCGAATTGTCGCTTATCTTCCTGCGCTGCACTCATCGTCAAACCAAGGTTTGGACTTAAGTGTTTTCTTAAATTCTAATACCTTTTGGGCTGTTTGTTTGATTGTGTCTCTGATCGATGCTCATTTAGTGGCCAGATTATTGGTTTCCTCTTCCTCACTCCTCTATTCGTTAGTTCCTCTTGATATTCAGCCCTTTTGCGTAGGTCTTTTAGTTTATCAATGTCGACATTTTGCTTGTCTTTCCGAATTATAGCGTATCTTACTGCGTTGACTTCATCATATGTTTCTAAGTGGATCATTCCGAGGCGTTTACGTTCTTCGATCCTTGCCCTGCACTCATCGTCAAACCAAGTTTTGGAGTTAGTTGTTTTCTTAAATCCTAATACCTCTTGGGCTGTTTGTTTGAGTGTGTCTCTGATCGATGCCCATTTAGTGTCCACACTATTGGCTACCTCTTCCTCACTACTGTCATTCTCGAGGATGCTATCGTTATCTATTCGTTAGTTCGTCTATATAATCAGCCCTTTTACGTAGGTCTTTTAATTTATCAATCTCGAACTTTTTGCTCGTCTACCGTGACTGTCCATGTCGGTTTGCTGCGAGCCGACTTCTAATTTTGCCCATCACTAGAAGGTAATCGGAGTCGCAATCTGCTCCTCTATATGATCTGAGGTCAAGGATATTCAAGTGGTGTCTTTTATCTATAAGGAAGTGGTCTATTTGGTTACGCGTTACGCCGTCGGGTGATATCCATGTGGCTTTATGGATTTGCTTGTGCTTGAACAACGTGCTTTTGACTACCAGATCTTTTGACGCTGCGAACGTGATAATTCGAATTCCACTATCATTTGAAAAGTCATGTAGGCTTTCTTTATCTATTGCTGGTTGGAAGATGTCTTCCTCTCCAATTTTCGCATTGAGGTCCCCGAGGAGGATTTCAACATAGAATGATGAGATTCCATCGAATACTTCCTCAAGGGTCTCGTAAATGTGTCCTTCGTTTCTGCGTTCGTAGATTCTGTTGGCCGTGTTTTTTTTTTTTTTTTTTTATTAGACTTCTCTCGGGAGAGGCGAACCTATAGCGTCGAGTGGGCGCCCCGAGATGCCATCAAATAACTGCTACAGTTTTTTTTTTGAACAGTTGCAGGTTGTAACGCTCCGGGAACACTCGCGTGGGAAGGGAGTTCCACAGCTTCCCCGCTTTGTAACGGAACGAGTTCTGATACAGGGATGTTCGCGCTGTCGGGAGATGAACCACAAACGGGTGCGATCCGACGGATTGTCTTGTGGAGCGCATATAGACCGAATTGCGCGGAACAATACCACGAATCTCCGAAGAACAGCACCCGTGATAATATCTGTAAAACAGACAGAGGTCGGCTACGCGCCTTCGATGTGATAGCGACTGTAGTCCCGACGTCAGCGCCGAGTCCCCGATCAGGCGGATTGCTCGTCTTTGTACGTTCTCAAGTAGGTCGAGGGTATGTTTAGGAGCCGAGCTCCAAACATGAGAGCAATATTCGAGCGCGGGTCTAATTTGGGATTTATATAGGAGAAGAAGTTGGGCCGGAGTAAAGTATTTCTTGGCTCTAAAAAGATAACTCAGTTTTCCTGAGGCTGATCTGGCGATACCCGATACGTGTTTATGCCATGATACATTCCCACAGACCGTGACGCCGAGCAATTTCAAACTTTCCCCAGCTGTGGAACCGATGATCCAGTTTTCTTTGTGAATGTTGTATACTGGGTCTTCGTTCCGTTGAAGTGGACAAGATTGGCTTCTCCTCACTGCAGGACTTTATCTAGATCCTGGTTCAGAGAGTCAATATGTCTACATCTCAGCTGGTGCGACGTTGATGCACCAATCGGCCGACCATTCGAAAAGGAGGAAACAAGCGTACTATCATTCGCAAAACTGAACACTTTGTTATCCGTTGTCTCCAACAAATCATTTATGTGAAGCAAGAACAAGGTTGGAGCCAAAATAGAACCCTGTGGCACCCCCGAATTAACAGGATACAGATCCGAACACTCGCCGTCCACAACAACCCGGATCGATCGATTCTCGAGGAAGCTCCTCGTCCAGTCGCAAAGCTGTTGGGAAAGTCCATATGAACGAAGTTTGCTCAGCAATGCCCCGTGCCAGACGCGGTCAAAAGCCTTGGAGATATCTAATGCGACCGCCCTTGACTCACCATGCCGTTCAATCGCAGATGTCCATATATCGGTTATAAGTCTCACAAGGTCTCCCATGGACCGCCTGCCACGGAATCCGCATTGACCATTCAGAAGACCGTTGCACTCCAAATACTTAACCAACTCTGTATTGATGACTTTTTCCATTACCTTAGATAGATTATACAGTACGGTAATTTTGTGGGAGACACCTTTTTCCCGTCTTTGGGATTGGCTGAACTCGAGCGATTTTCCAGCAGGCAGGAAAGGTCCTCCGTGCATAAGATAAGGGGAAGAGTCTGCCAAGAACCGGCGATAGTTCTGGAGCACAGTTCTTAAGGACTATTGCTGGTATTCCGTCCGGGCCGGTTGCCTTCCTACAATCCAGTTCACGTAGAATGCGTTGAATAGTGCGCGGACGAAATCTCACATCCCACATGGAAGACTGTACCGGCGAGATCAGAGGTGGCTCCAAAAGGCTGGGATCGAGGTTTGAATTCGCGGAAAATAAATTCGCGAACACATTAGCTTTATTCTTTGAATTCGTAACTAACGTCCCGCTGTCTGTCACCAACGGAGGGAAAGAGGAGGAAGCAAAATTACTGCTGACAGCCTTTGCCATTGACCAGAAGGAGCGCGAACCAGTTGGGCACCGAAGGAGCTTATTGATCACCCTGCCGTTGTGAGTCTTCTTCGCGGTATCAATCGCCTGGTTGCACGCGTTTCTGATTCTAACAAAATTCGTTCTGTTAACATCGGTGGGATTGGAGCGCCATTGCTTAAAAGCTCTATTTTTTGCCGCTGTAATCAGCTCGCATTTTTTGTCAAATCAAGGTTTATCAGACGAACTTAGTTTGATGGAATGTGGAATATACATCTCCATCCCCAGGAGAATAATCTCTGATACCGACTCCGCGCAAGCGTTAACATCGGAGTTTCCGAAGTACACCTCCGACCATGGAAAGGATGCGAAGAAATCTCGCATATCGTCCCAGTTAGCAGCCCCATACTTCCATACATGGCGAAGCTACCTAGGCCGGTTATTCGCTTGGTATGCAAGTGCTTGCGCGAATTAATAAGAGTCTTCTTATTTAATTATAAAAAACATTTACGCTTTAATTATTTTTTGAGTTGTTCTTAAATTGTATTTACAATATTTTAGATGCTAGGTGTATCTACACGCATCACTCGATGAAACCTGACTGACTCATTCCACCGTTCGCCTGTATCCCTTTTCCAGTCATCTTTTGTTGTTCCTCCAATTTCTTATCTCACACTTCATTTGGGTCGTGGGATCGTTTTGATAATCCTGGTCGATGGTTGTTTGGACAGCTGTGTCATGTCGTGTGCAGCATTGAATCCTATCTTCAATGCTGAAGGTTTATCTGTTGCATTGTTTGGACAGATGCAGCAGTAAATCCTATCTTCAATGTTGATCACGTTGGAGGTCATCATTTTTATTACATTGTGATGTAGGTTTGTGATGAATCTTATCTTCTAGTTGGGAGTTGGGTGTGTTAACTCTCCCCTGGCTTAGAATAAAACGTCCTCGTTTTCATTGACTTATGTGTCCCTTCTCCAAGAGTCGTAACTCCCTTTCGTAGGTTTCTGGAGATTTCCTCCTTTGGATCAGTTGTTTTTTTCTTGATAGTGGTTGCATAACCTTCCCGTTATAAGGGATATGATTATTAGAAGGGATACAAGACAGATGGAGCTTTTCACTGGATTTTCTTCGACTGGGATAAAAAATGTGGAAATTTCCCGGCTGTTTGTGAACTTAGTTTCAGGATTTGATTTTTGTAATTTAAATACTTCAACATTTTCGTCATGTTTCCTCGTGATTATTGTCTTAAGTTATTTTTTTTACATTTGGGTATATGATTCCATCTATATTGACTGTGTTACTGAACTGGATTAAATTTGGACCATACAGGGTTTTATTATTCACAATATGTTCATAGTCTAGTAGTATATGATCGTTTTCTAATTCTTTAAATGAATCATTGTTTTTTTTGTTTTATTAGGGTACATTGGGCTGGTTCAATATTTAAAATCTTAATTGTACAGTAGTTTGTTGTTTTTACTTATGTAACTCCCAATATTATTTTTACAATTAGATACATGAATATAAGCCAAATGGTTACAGTATGCGATCTTAGATGCTAGGTTTATACTTAATGGCTAACATTGGATATTTGTATATAATGGCTATAGGGTCCTTAAAGTAACATGCAATGATTTAGAATATTCCATGGCGTGTATTGTATGATAGGTAAGTTGGTATTTCTATGATGTCGCCGTGGTCTGGAGTACCTGTGATAAATTTAAATATGGTTCCCAAGAAATTATACCTCTTTTGCTCCTGGTATGGTGTGGTATCAACTGGGATTTTAATGATGAGCATGGTGAGAATTATCTTTAGCTGCATGGTTGTGAGCGGATATTGTCCTTGTGAACTTGGAGACTTCGGTTTGTGGTTACTGTGTTTCCTTTGTCTTCTCGTACTATATGTTCAATAAACCTGTCGGTATTTTTATTTCGGCGTTTGGATTTCACGTAAATTCTTTCTCCTGGTTTATAGATTTTTTCTGTGCGGTTTTTATTGAAATAGTTTAGGAGTTGCTTTTGTTTTACTTCTAATTTTTCCTTGATGTCCAGGTGCGCCGCTCGGTTGAAAAACACGTCCTCGGGTTTTCTTCCAGTCACTGAGTGAATTGTTCGATTGTACTGTTTGACTGCATCGAAAATGTAATCTTTACATTCGCCTCCGTTTGCCTTTGTTAATGCCCGGACTATCTCTATTACTGTAGAATGGGCGCGTTCTACTTGGCTGTTGGATGTGGAATGATCCGTGGGGACTCTTATGTGTATCACGTCATGTCGGTCGTAAATGTTTCTGGCATAATTACTAATGAATATTGATTCGCTATCCGTCGTGAGATATCTTGGGCCTTGGTATGTAAAAACTTGAGATAAGAGTTCGTCTTGGACTAAGTGAGTATTTAATTTATTTGGAATGTGGCGTAGGTGTAGGAATTTTGAGTATCTGTCGATGGAGCTGATGTAGATTTCGTTGTTCATATGAAATAGGTCTATTTGCAGATATTGTGAAACTTTGCTTGGTATTGGCGTGGTGCCGATGATATGGTTGTTGGGTTTCCGGTCGTATTTCGTGGTCATACAGACCTTGCAGTTGGTTGCGTATTTCTTGCTATCTTTATCTATGTTGGGCCAATAGTATTTTTCATAAATCTCTAGTTTATTATTTCTATGATTTCGATGAGCTCTTTCGTGGATAGTTTTGATTATTTGAAGCTGTTCGTTAGGTTCGGTTATGTCTTTTAAGAATGTTTGTTTGAGAACAATTTTGTAGTTACTGAATGTTTTCTTTATCTTATCTCCGTATTGGAAAATTGTTTCTTCGTCAATTTTTACTGCATTAATTACATTGGGGTTCAGTATCTTCGTTAGGTTGGAAATTAAGTTTTCTTCGTTTTTGAAATTAATTATGTGTCTTGAGTTTTTAAAGATAGTATGTGATCGTAGGTCATTAGATGATGTTTTAGTTAGAAATATTTGATTTTTATATTTGTTGAGTGCTAGTGGGCTTCTTTCAAATTGATCAATAGGTGAACTTACTGCGGAATGATCTGAACATGAGGTTGAGTTTATTTGTTGGCGGGATAGTGCGTCTGCTACAACGTTTTGATTTCCCGGTTTATAGACGATTTTTGCTCCAAACTCTTGGATGAAATTCTTCCATCTTTTTAATTTTGTATTAGGGTTCTTCTCTGAGATTGCGAATGTTAGTGATTGATGGTCGGTATAGATAGTTAAATTAGTTATTCCATATAGTAGATTTCTTAATTTCTGAAGTGCCCATACGATAGCCAACAATTCTTTTTCATTGGTAGAGTAGTTCTGCTCGGTAGACGTTAATGTTCTTGATATGAAGGTGATAGGGTTTCTTCCTTGGCTTAATACAGCTCCTATGGCGAAGTTACTCGCGTCCGTAGTGAGGTCGAAGGGTTTTGAGTAATCCGGTTGATATAGTTCTACTGGTGCCCTTAATTCATGTTTTATTTTGTTGAAGGATTCTTTAGCATTTTCATCGAATTTAATTGGCACTTTAGCGCTTTTATTCTTCGATGTTTGCCCATTTTCCTGTTGTAATAATAATGTCATAGGTTTAGTGATGTTTACGTAACCTTTAATAAACCTTCTATAATATCCAGCAAGTCCGAGAAATGACCTTAGTTCTTTCAGGTTTGTCGGTTCGGGGTAGTTTTTTATTGTGTTGATTTTTTCCGGATCGACGGTTATAATTTTATGTTTAATTATATGTCCCAAATAATTAACTTCTTTGTTAAAAAAATGTGATTTCTCGTTTGATATCTTCATATTCGCGTTTTTCAGGGCATTGATAATTATCTTGATGTGTTCAATATGTTCCTCTGGAGTATTTGAAAAAATGAGTACGTCATCGATATAGACATACGCGAATTTGCTGATGTATGGTCGGAGAATGTCATCGACGCATCGTTGGAAAATCGATGGTGCGTTCTTGAGTCCGAAGGGCATTCGTATGAATTCGTACTTGGCTCCATTGATGTTAAAACTCGTGTTGGGTCTGTCGGATTCCCTCAACTTTATCTGGTGGAATCCAGATTCCAGGTCTAAGTTTGAAAAAATTCTGGCATTTCCCAAGTTTTGAATGGTTAGGTTCACATCGGGGATTGGATATCTGTCCGTGATGGTTTCGGCGTTTAGTTTCTGGAAATCTATAACCATACGTCTTTTCGGTCGTCCATCTTCATCTAAACCTTTTTTGGGAACTACCCATACTGGGGAGTTGTATGGGCTATACGATTTTTGTATTATACCTTCGTCTAGTAATTTATTTACTTCTTTGTTAACGAAATCATGGTCCGTTGCTGGGTATTGGTATTGTGGTGAGTATATCGGGTCTTCGTTCTTAGTTCTGATGGTTGCTTCGATAGTCGTTGTGAATGGCAAAGTAGGATTCGTGTCCTCATTCACTCGGATTATCTCGTCAATTTCTCTTTTATATTTTCCGTTTTCTATAGTGTAATTGATTTCTTGTTTTTTCTGGTATTTAGTCCTCAACAAGTTCTTTTCCATATCTATTTGGGCTTTCATTTTCTCTAAACCTTGCTTTCCTAGGATCATATCAAATTCATTTAATTCATTTGTCTCATAAAACTTTATATAGTGATTTAATAAATTTATTCGTTTCTTAGATTTTAATACAGATATACCATGGATGCTTTTTACTTTTATGGGAGAAATGGGAATGGATGTGCTGATATTACATTTTGTGGATATGTAGTTGTTGGTAGCGCCTGTGTCTATTAAGATTATTATAGGTCTTCCTGTATCCTTAGTTTTAAGAACTAAACACGGAAGGCCGTTTATTTCCCTAAAAAAAGAATTTTCAGTTTCCCAAACTTCATTTTCATCTACTTGGGGGATTATAGATTCGTTATCGCGTGTATCTTCGATTTTGTGTACACGTTGGAATTTCCGTGTTGGGTGCTGGTTCTGTGAGGATGTACCATGTTCTCTTCTCGTTGCCTCTTGTCGTGGGAAATTTTGTTGTCTGTGAGATCCTTGGTGTTGTTGTTGGTTTCTGTAGGAATCATTATGTGGGTTGTATAGGGTTGGTCGCATAAATTGCCGTGAATCGTCAACTTCCATTGGTTCCACTCCGGATTTATATTGGATCTGTGTGTTGGGACGATATCTTGGTGGTTCGTGTCTCTGTTGTACGAAGTGTTGTCGTTGTTGGGGGCGGGTGGGTGGTTTAAAGGATTGGACAGGATAATGCTCACGTCTAGCACGGTGGAGTTGATAGCCGTTGCTATCATGTGAAATAGTGCTCGCCATAGCGTAGGCACTTTCTAGATCTTGCGGCTTGAAAGTGTATAATGATGTCCTTGTATAGTCACAGTTTAAGCCTCTAATGAATGCACGTACTCCTCCTTCTATTGTGTGTCTGATGAAACCTTCTGCATGTTCTCCTTCGGTCATTTCGATTTTGCTCAGCACCAAGTTAAGTGCTCTGTTAGCCTCGTCGTGATACTGTGAGAGACTTAGGTGTCCCTGCGTGATCCTCTGCAAGTTCTCTTCGAGCACGTATAATGGTCGTCTATCTCCGTAAACGTAGTCCAATCTATTCATGATGGCCTCGAAGTTGAAAATTGTATTATGTGCAACTAACACATTTGCAGCTGCTCCCAGGATTTTTGAATTTACTATCGAGAGGCAGGTGAAGTATTTATTAGTGTTCTGAAAGTTTTCTATGTTTTTCATACACGTGTTAACTCGGCTTCTCCATGCTCTATAGGTTTCTTGGTTTCCGTCGAATGTCGGAAGAGCCTTGAATATTTCCGTATCTATTTCGTTCGCAGTTTGCAATGATAGAGTTTTGGGTTGCAATTTTCTTATTGTGATGGGCTCCACATTTCCGAATCCTCTTGTCTCTATCGTTTTGATATATTCGCGTAGTGTTTTGTTCTCTGATGCGAGTATTTCCTGGTTTTTTGCCAAGTGGCTGATTTGGGCTTGGATTTCCGCTGCTGTCGTCATTTTTGGTGTACTTGGTGTGTATATTATTGATGGGTTCTTTGCCGGTTCCTCTTCACTGTCACTATCGGTGTCTTTATTGAGTATATTATATTGTATAGCTCTGTTCCTGAATGTTTTTACTTTCGTTATTTTCATTTAATTTGAATTCTCTATTGATTATGTTAGTTTGTTCACTGTTTTCTTTGAATTCTCTATTGTTTTTTTTCACTTTTATTTGTTCAATAAAATATAAAAGATTTCTTACCAGTCGTCTGTTGTACTATGTACATCGATGCTAAGGATGTCAAATGCTGCGTGTCCTCTTGTCTTCGAGTCCGTACGAAATGTTCCATTTTTTGGGTTCCCTGGATATCCCTCTGAGGTTCCTCTTAGTTTCGAGTTCTTCGGGGTCTTCCTTGGGTTGTTGGTCCACAGGGTGATACAAAATTAGAATTTATATCCTCCTGGCAGGATCGCCAATTAATAAGAGTCTTCTTATTTAATTATAAAAAACATTTACGCTTTAATTATTTTTTGAGTTGTTCTTAAATTGTATTTACAATATTTTAGATGCTAGGTGTATCTACACGCATCACTCGATGAAACCTGACTGACTCATTCCACCGTTCGCCTGTATCCCTTTTCCAGTCATCTTTTGTTGTTCCTCCAATTTCTTATCTCACACTTCATTTGGGTCGTGGGATCGTTTTGATAATCCTGGTCGATGGTTGTTTGGACAGCTGTGTCATGTCGTGTGCAGCATTGAATCCTATCTTCAATGCTGAAGGTTTATCTGTTGCATTGTTTGGACAGATGCAGCAGTAAATCCTATCTTCAATGTTGATCACGTTGGAGGTCATCATTTTTATTACATTGTGATGTAGGTTTGTGATGAATCTTATCTTCTAGTTGGGAGTTGGGTGTGTTAACTCGCGACAGATACCAAGCCGTGATCTGAGTTTCCCAGTGGCGCAGAAACCTCTACGGTATAAATACTCGGTTCGGATGTTGAGTCAAGTTGTGGCTTACAGCAAACATCTCCGCTAGCCTCCCAGCCTCGTCGGTTCTGTTAGAATGTAACAACCAGTCGGAATTGTGCACATTAAAATCGCCAAGGACAATAATTTCAGAAGCTGGGTGGTTGATCTGTA
This sequence comes from Microdon myrmicae, assembly GCA_963931805.1. NCBI lineage: Eukaryota > Metazoa > Arthropoda > Insecta > Diptera > Syrphidae > Microdon > Microdon myrmicae. The sequence continues at coordinate 13,513,479 of OZ007496.1, read as the reverse complement.
TCCAGTCGACGGTATATGAAAGATGTTCGAAAAATGTTGCCGGTCGATCGTCATTCGGGGAGCGGTAAAGACAACAAAGAAATTTAACGGAATTCCTCAGCACGACCCTCAACCATATGATGTCCATATTATTATATTACGTTTATAAATACATAATTGTACCATAGGCCCTCTATTTTTAGCACCGACATTCGGTCATTAATAAATTGCACATCTTTTACATCGGGCGTAATCTTTTTGCTTATGATGAAGCCAGTCCCGAGGTTATGTGTATCGGTACCTCCACACCCCACTGTAAACTCGTTGGTTTCGATTACTTGATGTGGGAGTCGGAGTTCCTGAAGCGCGACGATGTCCATTTTATATTCTTTCGCGTTTTCTACTACCGTCTGTATCGCGCCTGGTTTATATGACGTGCGAACATTCTACGTGACGACGTGTATATCCCGCTTTTTCAGTTTTTTCCCACGTCTTCTTTTTGCCGAATCGATGTTTTCTTGATGATTTGTTCCCTTATGGTAGTGTCGGCTCATCACACCTACGCCTACCGGGTTTTTCGTGAGATTGTTTTTTGTGTATTGATTATTCATTTTTGTTCCCACGAGCCTTGGGGTTTCAAATAGTCCGCCATATCAGAGCCCCTCTTTGATATGGTAAGGTCTGCTTACTGCTCTGATTCGACCCGGTATCAGAGAGGCGCCGTTATAATACAGCCGGTATACCCCTGGCTGCAAACCATCCAATGGCCACGGTGACGCGTAACACACTGGATTAGGGGTGGTAGATCTTTGTGTATTACTCCTCGCTAGCCTGTCTGACATGGGTGGCCCTACTGGAAGCGTATGCTTCCGTCAGCATAGCCTGAGTGATTCATTGTAGTTTAAGCCCCCGAACCACGTCCAGGTTTCTACCAAGCGGGGGCAACTACATGAAAACGCTAACGTTAAACCCGTAGAATTATTTATTGACAAGATCAATCGAAACTTCTTCATCGATTGTTTTATTTCTGACGATGTTCTCGTTTCCCGTCTCGCGTTATCCTAAATCACTACTTATGTACGCTGTCTGTGAAAGTTCTATCGAGGTCATTATTACATAAAATAACCGGAAACTTGTGCAATATTAGTCTTAAGATTCAAATAAGGATTTTTTCTTGTAGTTTTCCTTGAATCATTTATTATTTATTATTCATTGAAATTGTGCTATTTTCATTATATAGATTTAAGATTATATTTGTAAAGAAATTGCTGTTCTAAAACTCTTAAATACTAGTTGTAAAATATAAATGTCATCATCATCATCGGCACTACAACCCGGAACCGGTCTTGGCCAAGTGAGGCATGTTAAATTTTCCATGATAATTTGTTTTTCCAGGCAAGGTCATTAGTCTTGTGCCAGAGGCTCCCCGACGGGGAAACGGACCCCGGTCTCCCGCGTGACAGGCGGGGATACTAACCAGTATACTATCGAGGAGCAAAATATAAATGTATTATCTACTTCATAAAAATTGAATTGAAAAATTTAGAAAGATATTAAAAGAAAAGCAATTGTCCACTAACAGGTACGTCGACTATTTGATTAGTACTTGTGAAGAGGCACTAAGTATTGCAGAAAATGAATAATAAAATCCGAAAACATTCTAAAAATAGGTTTAGTATTTAATCTTAGATTATGAAAATTTTAATTGTCTGTATAAAAAATTCAAACACACAAACAAACTTAACAAACCAAAACAAGCAACTGAGTGGCCCAGCGGCATTCTTCTCAACAAGAGACACGTGCAATTAACTTCATTCCAAATTTAACTCGGGCTCGAATTTAAATATTCGTAGCGTTCTCAAGCCAGTGAAAGCTGGCATTGATCAGCAACTCTTCCAGAACATATACTCACATGGTTGCCAATAAAAAAAGAAAAGAACCAAAAATGTGTATACGCATGCGTATATTCAGATGTGTATTTTGGGACGTAATTTTAAATGTGTATGTTCTCGCAGTCAGATACTTTCTCCAGAAGCAACTATGTAATCTTTCGATGTTTACGTTCGTGTAATCTTTCGAGCGGTGCAGCTTTCTTTGAGTAGGTGCTGCGGTCGTCAGTTGGTATACGGACGTACGATACTAGTAGATACGGAATTGAGAATTGTACAATCGACAGTCGATCGGGGTGTTCTAGAGAGAGATACATAAGCTCTACATCGGCCTTAATTAAATATTGTTCTGTTTGAAATTTTATACACCAGCTTCTGCAGTACCAATTCTCGAGCATTTGTATCCAGAAATTAAACGTTAACGGACGAGGCAAGTATACTCACCACTAATTAATGATTACTGGACAACAAATAGTACGTGAAATTATTGTAGTACTCTGCATAATAGATGACAAGTTCAGTATTCCGTATTGAGCGGATTCCAAATGAACTAGTACCGGACATGATTATCACCGGAGGATACATTTCTGTGTACAGGAATGAACCACCTGCTGTGCCAGTGATTGGTGAATGGAGTAAGCGGTGCTGCAATCTACAGGACTCTTTTGGTCCAGTGCTGGACGATGCATACAACTTCGAGGTGAGAGAGTCGGATGTGTGGATTGTTACCATTCCGAAATGTGGCACAACCTGGTGCCAAGAAATGACTTGGATAATTTTGAACAATTTCGATTTCAAAGGTGCAAAAGAACGTGACCTCACTGACCGATCACCATTCCTAGAGTAAGTAAATATCAAAATAACTTGCATATGCTTTTTTAGTTGACATAAATTTAAAAAAATAATACTATTCACTAGGGGCTTCACCCCTGCTTACTTCGCTCATGATCATCAGTCTTTGCTCGCCACGTACGCTCCTATTATTCGCTAACTTAAACTGCTAGTGAGCAAACACACTTTGTGTTTTAAACTGAAAGCGTGCTCAAAAAAAAAAAAAAAATTAAAATGCTAAAGAGAGACGGCGAATCGTTATTATTAATATATGTATAATTTGCTGCATATTTTTTATCATGGCGTTAATCGACTTCGTAGTTTTAATCACTTTTGATTCTTTTTTCTGCTTTTTATGTAATTTTTGTGTTATGATTTTCATAGATTCAATGGTCTCGTTCCGAACGTTCCATTTAATGCCATCAAGCATGCGAACGAGCAGAAATCACCGCGTGTAATGAAAACCCATTTACCGGTGAGCTTAATACCAGAGCAGTTGTGGACGAAAAAACCCAAGGTGCGTAACAGAAGTAATCACTATATTGAAGCTTTGCTTACATTTATCTTATAACCGACTCTATATAAAATTACTTAATTTCTTATTACGAGGGTTGCCTTTTATATTTCGGGATTAGAGAACAAAAACAAATATTGATCATCGAAAATCACTTTATTGTTTTTCAAAATATTCCCCATGAAGATCTATACACTTTTGCATGCGTTTGAACCAATTGTCGAAGCACTTTTGCCACTCTGATTGAAGGTGTCGAAAAACGCTGACCTCTCAGTTTGTTTTTTACGTACGGGAATAAAAAGAAGTCATTCGGTGCCAAGTCAGGACTATACGGCGGATGACCCATCAACTCGATGTTTTGGGTGCTCAAAAATGCAGTTGTCGCAGCCGATGTGTGAGAGCTCGCATTGTCGTGGTGAAGAGTGATCCGTCTTCGGTGGTTGGTTTTCCTGATTTCTTGGAAGACAACTGGCAAACAAATGGTTGTGTACCACTCAGAATTGACTGTTCTGCGTTGCTCTAGTGGTACGGTTGCGACATGTCCAGTTTTTCCGAAAAAACAGGCGACCATTTGCTTGGAAGTGCTTCGTGTGCGTACAACTTTTGTTGGATTTGGCTCATCTTGAAACACCCAGACAGTCGACTGCTGTTTACTTTCGGGCTCATACCCGTAAATCCACGATTCATCACCTGTCACGATGTCATAGACGTGTTTCGAAGCACCGCGACCGTATTTTTTTGAACATTTCTTTCGACCAATTGACACGAGCCTTTTTTTGGGCGATTGACAAATTGTGTGGGATCCAACGCGAACAAATTTTTTTGACAGTCAAATGTTTATGCAATATTGAATGTATGCTGGTCCCACTAACGCCTAAGGTTGTCTCAATCTCACGATAGGTCACATGACGATCTTCCAATATCAGTTCGCGCACAGCATCAATGGTTTTCGGAACAACAACTGATTTTGGACGACCTTCACGAAATTCATCTTGGAGTGAACTACGACCACGATTGAATTCACCATACCATCGATAAACACTGGTCCTTGATGGAGCTTCATCGACAAAAATTGAATTAAGTTCATCCATGCACTGTTGCTGAGTTAATCCACGCCGAAAGTTGTAAAAAATAATCGCACGAAAATGTTGACGATTTAATTCCATTTTTGGGCCGAGATGAATCTTTTAAGTTACTGTAAACAACACAAATAGCGCTCGTATGTCAAAACGTTCTGAGTGCGTATAACCTCAAAAATGTCCAACTTTACGACAGAGCTGTCAATTGCCGGATTGCAACGCTAGGGATGCCAAATCCCGAAACATAAGAGGCAACCCTCGTACAAACGCCCACACAAAAGCTAATTTAGAGGTTCCCTTAAATGTTCAGTCCAAGATGAAGAAGAGCAAGGAGAATAAGGAGATGAGGCATCGGTGTGGTGTACATTAAGACAGATTTAAAACGGAGGAAGTTAGAGTCGCCAATACAGACTAATTTTTGTTTTTAGTTTTGTTTTTAACGTAATTTAATTTTTTCACATTAAATTACATTAAAAACAAAAATAAAAACAAAAATTAGTCTGTATTGGCGACTCTAACTTCCTCCGTTTTAAACTTATATAATAACAGACGATTTTAACTTTAAGACAGATTATAACTGGGACTGAGTCGTTCAATCGGTCCAAATCAATCGTTGCTTTAAAACATTTTTTTTTCTCATATTGGTAGAACTGTCAACGACTTCGACGCTGACGTTAAGAACTATCTGTCAACTGGTTTGTTATTAGTAGCCAAAGGCATTAGTTTATTCCTGTAGCACGTGAGAAATTCCTATTACCGGATTTCGGTTGTGCAAACCGTTTTCTGGCGCTAGACTAACGACTTTGCTCGAAAAAAAAACAAATCATTATGGAAAGTTTAACAAGCCCCAAGACTTGCTAAATAAGGCCAAGACCGGTTCCCGGTTGTAGTGCCAATGATGATGATGAAACCGGGTAACTTAAGTAAGCACATGGTACCCAATTCCGCTTATCAGTGCGCGCGAAATAATGTTAATTTCCCGATTTCACCATAAAAACATTTATTTTTAATTTTTAATTTATCGTTATTCTCTTTTATTAGCACTGACTTAAATATTACACTAGGTACGAATATGCTGTTTAAAGCTACACCTTGGTGGAATAATATTAAGCCACGACTACATAGAGGGCTGTTGTATTTATACTGGTCCAGATGTTGTACTTCTGGTTTCGGGGAGTGTGTGTCTTAATCCTTAAAAGGACTAAGAGATCTCTTATAAAAGTTCCCGAAAACCAGTTGCACAACAGGGTTCGTTTGCCGTGCTTCCTTTGAGTCCAAAGGGAAGAGCAACGTCCTTGGATATGGGTCGAATGTCCTTTTCTTCTTTTGGTCTTCCAGGCCAGGTGAAATGAAAAACCGGGTGTTTTAGTTTTCAGATTTTATTTCTTCTCCCACTGGGGTATCTCCTCCAGGGACAAGATACGAATTTAAACTGCGGCCCGGAGATCACGAAACCATTCCTTTATAAAGGAAAAGGAATCGAAAATTGTATCTCAAAGATACACATTTTCGTGCAACAATCTCGATCTTTTGGATATTTCGAGCGAGATGTTGTGTTTACACAAGATAAGAAATCAATTTCTTGAATTCTTACGAAACCATTACGCAGATGTGTGAATGTATCTGCTTTTGAGTTTTTGTTTGTTTAACTCAATGGAATTTTTAGGATAGAGATAACAATCTCTGAATTTTGGATTTGGGTGATGCTGTGGAGCAAATATAGAACAATAAACGAATATTGGATTCGTTTATTGTGAATTTTAATTTTAATTTTGATTCTGGATTTAATTATGCCGTGGGGGCAAATGTTATGCGATAAACGAATGTTTGATTCGTTTATTGCGAATTTTGGATAATGTTTGGGTTTTTTCAGGTTTTGATAGGATTTTGGATTAGGAATGGGAGAAAAAGATGGTAGGGCTTTTTGGAGCACTACATCCTCCCCTCCTTGAAAAAAAGAAAATTGATCTTTATGAGATTAATTTTCTGGAAAATGGTGTGATTGGGAATAAGGATGATAGTATCGTGATTCCGTTACATATGCCTGATATTTTCTAACATATTAGCTTTATGTATACAATATTTATTATAAGTGTGTAATTTTTGTTCTTTGTTTTTTTTTCTTAATATTTATGTATTCGTATTTATGGTCGTGTATCCAAGTTTCCACAATGGTTATTTATATAATAAAAATATTTTCTTTTGAAATTTTGTACAAATATAATTTTGTTTTTAAGGTTTGAATTTTCTTATTATAGGTGTGTTTAACAGTAATTGTTGGTTATCCAAAATAAAGTTTTCTTATATAAAGTATTTTATTTTGAGTTAAGGGTATATTCATTTAGTTTGGTTTTGGTTATATGTACAATAGACATTTGGTTTTAAAATTTCATATAATTTGTTTTTTTTTTCATATTGGTTAAACATTGTATTAGAAGGAAACATTTGATTCTAAAAATTTTCGTTTTGATTTAAAGTAAATATTTTCTTATTTTCTGCGTGTAAGGTTAATTGTAGAATGCTTTATAATTACATAAGTATTTGAATTTATTATATTAAATTTAACTTTGGGTGATTTTTTTTTGTTTTTATTTTTATAAAGTACTATTTGTAAAAAGATACATAGATAAGTAAGGTTTTTATGGTTTATTCTTACAATTTGTATATTACATAGAATTTTCATTGTTTATATACTCGTATAAATTTTCATTATTTACATATATAATTTTTGTTCTTTTTTTTTCATTGTCCTTATTAGTCGGGCGTTTATTTATTTATATAATTTTTTCCATGTATTTGAACGTACAATTTAATTCTATAACTTTTCCTTTTTTTTTTGTTATATAAAAATTTTCTTACTTTCTTAGTGTTATATATTTTTTTTTTTTTGACTTTTTTTTTTTGTAAGTTTATCTATACATATATGCATTTATTTATTTCTCTTTTCTTTTTTTTTTTAAGGTTATCTATACATATATACATTTTTTTTTCAACTTTTATTTTTCTTTGGAGTTTCCTATTCGTGATTGCCTAATCCACAAATAGTTTTATATTATTGTTGTGGACTATTCGAGTTCCTTTTCCTATTTTGAGGATTGAATTTTCTTCGGATAGGATCTTTACAATTTCATAGGGGCCTTTCCACAGGGAGGTTAGTTTGTTAGGTCTTGAATGATTCTTTAATAGAACCTTGTCGCCAACATTAAATTTCTTACGGCCTACTTTTTGGTCGTAGTATACCTTAGATTTTTGTTTTTTCTCTATCAGTATTCCCTTGGCTGTACAATAACCATGTTGTAATCGCATTTTTAATTCATTTGCGTAATGGTCGTAGTTATAAGAGCTTTCGGGGTTTTGTCTGAGAGAACTGGGTATTTCGGCTGGGAAACCATATAGTAATTCATGCGGCGTGTAGCCTGTATTACTGTGGGGTGTAGTATTATACACAAACATTGCGTATGGTATCCAGGTGTCCCAGGTGAGAGGATCCTGGTTTACATAGTGGCGGAGGTATTCCACCAGAGTTCTATGGCTCCGTTCTAGTGCTCCATTCGTTTGTGGATGGTAGGGTGCTGTATTGAGTTTTCTCATTTTAAGTAAGGAACAAATGTCCTTAAAAAGTGCGCTGAGAAAATTAGCACCTCGGTCAGTTAATAGAGAAGATGGTATGCCGTGCTGGCAGACGATATTTTCAACGAAAATTCTGGCCACGTCCTTGGTTTCGGCGCTGGCCAGTGCGTAAGCTCCTGAAAATTTAGTCAAATCGTCTTGAAACGTTAGTAGGTATTTATTTCCATTATAGCTGACTGGTAATGGTCCTACTATATCTAAAGCAATTCTTTCGAAAGGTTTTGAGCTTGTTGTGGTTATCTTCATAGGAATTCTAGGATTCCTTCCACTTTTGTTTATCTGGCAGGAAGTACATTTTCGAATATACGCCGCGACGTCAGCGGTCATTGTGCGCCAGTAATATTTTTGCTTCAATCTATTGATTGTTCGGGTGGCTCCTTGGTGTCCTCCGAAAGGTGAGTTATGGTATTCCGCGAGTAACTTTTGTATTTCGTTAGGATCTGTTAAAAGCTTCTTTTTATTGGAGAAAACGTACATTGTCACGTTGAGGTGAGCAAAAGTTTCTTTTAGCAAGTTATTGAGTGCTACTTTTGATTCGTTTTCTATGAAGGGGACTAAAATTCCAATGGAATTGAAATTCCGGTCTTCGCAAATCTTCTTCAGATCAATAAGGGAACTCTTAGCGGTTTCCTGGTCGCTTAGGTTTCTGAAAGGCAATGGCAATGTGATGGCGCATAACCCATCTTGCTCATGAAACGTAATTTTACCTACGTCTGGCTTGGTGAAGTTTGGAATTCTTCCTGCCAGATTTTCTTCCTCAGCAGAGTCTATCAATGGGAGGATTATAATACGTAGTCCAAGTTTCTTCTTGGTATAGATGGACCCTGTTTGTTCTTGCCATACAAGATTTGTAGTATCCTTGTATGATTGTGCAGCCACATCTTCTTCGAGTTTGGCTTTACTTCGTGTGGTGACGAGGATATTATTTTTGATGGGATCGACTGGGGTAGTCATTGTTATACGGCTGAGAGCATCAGCATTTGCATTTTGCTTTCCTTTTTTATGGACGATTGTGTACTCATACTCTTCGAGTAGAATTCTCCATCGCATAAGTCTGGATGTGGGATCTTTTCGTCCTATAAGCCACTGTAGAGAGCTATGGTCAGTTACTATTGTGAACTTTCGTCCGTAGACATATGGTCGGAACTGGGCTAGTGCAAAAACGATTGCCAATAATTCCTTTTCGGATGTTGTATATCGAGTTTCTGCGTCGTTTAAAGTTCGGCTAGCGAAAGCAATAGGTTTATCTTGTCCTATTGTACCTTGAGATAGCACTGCTCCTAACGCAACATTGCTAGCATCCGTAGTTATTATAAACTCCCGGTTAAAGTCTGGATAAGCCAGTATTGGTGGGGTAATAACCTTTCTTTTTAGAGTTGTGAATGCCTCGTCACAAAAGGCATCCCAATAAAATGGAACATTCTTCCTGAGCAATCTGCTTAAAGGTTTTGCCAGTTCGGCGAAATTTGGGATAAATTTTCTGTAGTAGCCTACAAAACCGAGAAAAGATTTTACGTCTTTTTGTTTCTTGGGCGTTGGAAACGTTTTCACCGCTTTAGTTTTTTCTGGATCTGGTTTTATACCTTCCTTTGAAATAACATGCCCTAAGTAGGTGAGCTCCTTCCTTATGAAGTGACACTTTTCTGGTTGTATTTTCAGATTGTGCCTTTGTAATCGCTCGAAAATTCTGGTAAGTCGGGAATTGTGATCGTTCAGATCGTATCCGTAAATTACAATATCATCTACATAGACGAAACATTCTATTCCTTGGAGACCCATGAGTACATTATTCATAAGCCTTTGGAATGTGGCGGGTGCGTTTTTAAGTCCGAAGGGCATTCGATTGTATTCGTAATGTCCGAAGGGTGTGCTAAACGCTGTTTTTGCCTTGTCTCTATTGTCCATGCATATTTGGTGGAAACCATTTGCTAGATCTAAAGTGCTAAAATATTTAGCTTTTCCTAGCTGGTCCAAAATATCGGTAATATTGGGCAATGGATATGCATCTCCGACTGTTATTTTATTTAAGGCTCTAAAATCGACAACTACTCTCCACCGTTTTGTCCCATCAGGTCCGGCCTTCTTGGGTACTAGTAAGAGAGGGGAATTCCAAGGACTGTAACTTGGTTGTACCACGCCATCCTGAAGCATTTCATTCACTTGTTTGTGGATTTCTTGCTTCGAGCTATCTGGGAGGCGATATGGTCTTATGTAAAGTGGGGGCTTTCCTTCTTCAGTGATGATCTGATGCTCTATGGCGTCAGTGTGTGTGAGATGGTCGCCCTCTAAGTAAAAGAGATCGTTAAATCTGCGGCAGATGTCTAGGATAGATATCCTTTCCTCCTGGTTACAATGACGCAACTCTAGGAGTGATTCTAGCCGTTCAAGCCTATTTTTTAGAAAGTTCTTAGTTTCATCCGCCTGTAACACATTGTAGTCATCCAGATCTTCCCATTCGACTTCTATGTCGTTGGTGCTTACTTCTTGATCGGTGTCTAATGTGTTCATTAGTAATACCTTTATTTTGTTGTCCTGTGGTGTTGTCAAACTATTACCCAGATATATCCCTGGCATGATCTCGGATTTTTTTATAATCAGTTCTTGACTAAGTTTTCCTTTAAATGGAATCTCCATTATTTGTTGAGATCGTGAATGCAATTTTATGAAATCGATTTTGGCATTTCGTTTTAAATTTACTGGGGATATTAGAGTTTCAGGTTCATGTTTTCCTGAACTCAGTTTTTCGGCAGTTTCCTTACCTTTTCTGTTACCACAAACTTTATTTAAATGGGGAGAGGAAGATTCAAGGGTGGTTGGTTTCGTTGTGTTTGTCACAGCATCAGATCCGGCCCATAGACAAACGGATTCGGATGTTGACTCACGAACGGTGTTATCCAATTTTTCAAGAATGCCTGTATTATCCGTGGAAGACACCTCGTAAGGCGTGGCATTCTGAATATTTTCCTTGTCCTCGTTATTGTTTCCTAAAAACTGCTCGAGTTCTACCATAGTTCTCTTCTTTACAGCGAATTTAAGGAATCCCTTTTCAAAGTTAATGTGGCACTGGTGCTTCGCAAGGAAATCGCTTCCCAGTATGCCATCGTGTTGAAATTCTACATTGCTTCCCACTACAAAAAGGTTATGCTTAAAGGGTATGGAGTGCCTATCAGTTCTGAATTCGAACTCCCCCAATACCTTTCCGCATGTGCTGACCGTTTTTCCAGCAATGGTGGATATAGTCACTGGGTCTGAATTTTTTACAGATTGTTCAATATAAAGACTATCTAATTTGATCAGGCTGATGTCGGCGCCTGTATCGATAAGGAAAGTCGAGTATTGTTTATCCGATGGATTAAATTTTACACGTATTACTGGCTCCTTAAATTCAGGGCAGAAAAATACGCGCATTTGAAAATTTACATCGGGATGGGGTGTATATCGGCGATTGTCTGAACTCGAGAAGGATTGCCGTTGCTCGCTGCCCGAGTGAGTTCGTTTCCCTGTTGTTGATTGGATACCCTGTTAATATTTTGATTTTGTCGTGTATTTCGATTTTCAATCTGGGGCGAGTTTCTCATTGTCCTGTTTTGAGATTGATTGGGCTGAGTTCTGAAAGGATTTCTACTCGTTGAAGGTTGGTCCTGGTTTCGCATATGAGCTAACCTGGTTCTGCACTCTGCCTGAGTGTGATTATACTTTCGACAGTATGTGCATTGGAGACGTTCAGCCTCAGTCTTAATGCGTTGGGGGACGAAATTAGGAAAATTAGTGTTGCGATAGCAAGTCGCAGAAGTATGTCCCCTCTTGTTGCATGTTTGGCAAACAATTTGTTGGTTATTTCTCCTAAAATTGTTATTGGAAGTAAGCATTGAGTTATCGTTACCTAATCTTCGAGATTGTTCTAAAGCGTAGCTGATGGCTGCTTTTAAATTTGGGGCGTTGTGAGACTTCACCAAGATTCTGAGGCTGGAATTTCGTATCCCATCCTCAAACGTATTCAACGCGAGTCTCTGATTCTCAGCCAGAAGATAACTTCTGACTGCAAGCTCAGGTGAACTAGCGTATGTGGCGCTGTCCAATTCATGCAGGTGATGTGTGAGTCTATTTGAAAATTCTTTCACACCCTCCTTGCTATCTTGTTTTGTTGCCACTAAGTTATTTTGGGCAGCAGACCTAGAGATGAGAGCTTTAAATTCTCCCTCTAATTCTGAAACAAGATCTTCCCAGGTAGAAATGATTTTATGCCGGATACAATAACGCGCCGGTCCCTGCAATCTGGTTTTGACCACCCTTAGAATAAAGGACTTCTGGTTGTCATCTTGTGCTTGTGAGAACAAAATGTCTCCACAAGAGATGAAACCCTCTAATTCGTCAGGATGACCGTTAAATACCGGCACGAGTCCCAGTATGTCGCTTAATCCGAATCCGTAGTTCATTCTAGAACTTTGTTCGTGTATTTCTGTACGTAACGTTTCCGACGTTTCGTCCTCGCGATTTTGTATGAGCTCGGGCTCAGGTCTCTGCGAACGCGTACCCGGTTTATTTTTGTCGCTCACGACATATTTGTGAAACAGACCTTCCCAAATGATGGTGAAAAGGGGTAGAGAACCAAGAGATGAGATCTTCATTATTGTTGGGTAAGATGGCCAAGAGAAAAGACAAGACCAACGACAAGAGAAATGTCTTCAAAAATTTTTTGTTTTGATCCTATTAGAAAGCCTTTGTTCTACTTAAGGTGAGAGAATCCACCCTTTCGCCCTATGGAAAAAGTGTCTAAACCTAAAATGGATTTTCGAAGAGCCACAGATGAGTCAAAGGAAAAGATTCAACCCAAAGAAAATTTTCCAAAACAGACGCTAAGGACAAGGACCAAGAATTTTAATTTGTTCGTTATTGTTTTAGCTTGTCACGTAAGAAAAAATCTTCCCAAAAGAAAATGTATCTATATGTGTTTATGTGTATATTAAATTAAAATATATATCAAAAATAAATAATAAAACCAAATTTGTAGTTAATTTTTGTGTGGGGGGTTTTTTATTTTGTCCCCTTTTGAAAAATAAAATTGTTGATATTTTTGAAAAATAAATGTGTATATGTATATGTTTATAAGAATTAAAAATGGTTTTATAAGTTTATTAAAAATGTGTTCTAGGAGTTGAAATAGTTTTGGAAAATATATGCATATTGTCTATGTGTAAAAATTTGATAAAATGATCGAATAAATTTATTTGTAACAAGATATATTGAAATTTTGCCTAGAAAAAAAAAATTTCTATAGCTCACTTGATTGATTTTGTATTATTCTTTTATCCCATTATGGCACTTGTGTGGATATTTGTATTTTTGTGGTGTATATTCTCATTAGAAGAGAAGGAGAAAAAAAAAATATAAAAGATCAAATTTCATTTAAATCCACAAATCAAAATTTAGGGGGTTTTCTTGATCCCCATGTGAAAAGAAAATTTTTATTTCAAATTACGGAAAAGTATTTAAAAAGAAAGACAAATAACAAAATTTAACTTGTTCTTGGCATCCCCTTTCAATTTACAAATTTTCAAAATTAAAAGGAATTTATTTTGGGGAGCCAATCACTATTACCGGAATCGTATGATTTAATTTTTTTTCACTTTTCACTTTACTATAATAAAATTTCGTACCTGTGATTTCTAGCTGCAGGTTTGTTGGGTGTCCTGTTGTTTGTCGTCAGTAGCTGCTTGGTCCTGGTGTTGCCGCTGCATCAGGAATCCCGGTCTATCCTTGGCTGCTCGTTGTTATTTTTCACACTGTTACCTCTCCTCGGTGTATGCCCCAGAGGAACGCTTTTACCACTTTAGAATATTTAAAATTTACTATTTTGTAACTATTGCCGGTGTTTAGCCCCGGGCACGCTGTTTTTATCGGAATTAATTTTCCTGTTGGTAGCGGGATCTATAGATATCCCACTCGTGTATTCTCCCTCTGGTAGGGGATGTTTGGACCAGTCTAATCCACTGCCTAGTTCGTATTTTATTGGTAGGGTATGTTGGGATCCCAAACCGCTGCCACCATAATTTTTTGTTGTACTTCTGGTTTCGGGGAGTGTGTGTCTTAATCCTTAAAAGGACTAAGAGATCTCTTATAAAAGTTCCCGAAAACCAGTCGCACAACAGGGTTCGTTTGCCGTGCTTCCTTTGAGTCCAAAGGGAAGAGCAACGTCCTTGGATATGGGTCGAATGTCCTTTTCTTCTTTTGGTCTTCCAGGCCAGGTGAAATGAAAAACCGGGTGTTTTAGTTTTCAGATTTTATTTCTTCTCCCACTGGGGTATCTCCTCCAGGGACAAGATACGAATTTAAACTGCGGCCCGGAGATCACGAAACCATTCCTTTATAAAGGAAAAGGAATCGAAAATTGTATCTCAAAGATACACATTTTCGTGCAACAATCTCGATCTTTTGGATATTTCGAGCGAGATGTTGTGTTTACACAAGATAAGAAATCAATTTCTTGAATTCTTACGAAACCATTACGCAGATGTGTGAATGTATCTGCTTTTGAGTTTTTGTTTGTTTAACTCAATGGAATTTTTAGGATAGAGATAACAATCTCTGAATTTTGGATTTGGGTGATGCTGTGGAGCAAATATAGAACAATAAACGAATATTGGATTCGTTTATTGTGAATTTTAATTTTAATTTTGATTCTGGATTTAATTATGCCGTGGGGGCAAATGTTATGCGATAAACGAATGTTTGATTCGTTTATTGCGAATTTTGGATAATGTTTGGGTTTTTTCAGGTTTTGATAGGATTTTGGATTAGGAATGGGAGAAAAAGATGGTAGGGCTTTTTGGAGCACTACACAGATGAGGTCTGATTATCTTTAAGTCTGACCTTATCATGTTTGATGGTTTACTAGGTGCAGTGTCTAAAGTGATTAGTCGGTCTTGACATATGTTGTGTGATAAACCTGGAATGTCGTGCTTTGTTCTGGGCATTGAAGTTGTCTATGGCGTTTAGCCTTTGTTCGTGGTTGAAGGTATTCTAATACGGTCCAGCTTTAACTGGATCTAAAACAATGACTTTTTCTGCTTTGATGTGGAGTGTGTGATGAAAGTGGGCGCTTTGTCTGGTTCTATATGAGTGCACATGAAGTATGTAACAGGTCAATTGAAAAGTTCCCACATAGATGGCGGCACTAGAATTAAATCCATATGGTTTTTAGTTAGCCCTAACCTTCAAAAGACGCGTGTATAATTTGACAGATGTCAGATCATTAGTTTGTGAATTATAGTATTTTGAGTGAAGCAACTTCTGTTATTGTGAAAAATTGGATAAAAAGGAATTTCGCATGTTGATAAAATATTGCTTTTTGAAGGGAAAAAATACAGTTGAAGCAAAAACTTGGCTTGATGACGAGTTTCCAGACGCCGCCCCAGGAAAATCAACCATCAAGGATTGGTATGCTAAGTTTAGACGTGGTGAAATGAGCACCGAAGACGGTGAACGCAGTGGACGCCCAAAAGAGGTTGTTACCGACGAAAACATTAGAAAAATCCACAAAATGATTTTGAATGACCGTAAATTGAAATTAAATGAAATAGCAGGCACTCTAAAGATATCAACTGAACGTGTACATCATACCATTCACGAATATTTGGGTATGAGAAAGCTCTGTGCAAAGTGGGTGCCGCGCGAGCTCACTTTTGACCAAAAACAACGACGAGTTGATGATTCGGAGCAGCGTTTGGAGATGATCAAGCGTAATAAACCCGAGTTTTTGCGTCGATATGTGACAATGGATGAAACATGGCTCCATCATTTCACTCCGAAGTCCAATCGACAGTCATCCGAGTTGACTGCACACGATGAACCCGCCCCAAACCGTGGAAAAACGCAACAGTCGGCTGGCAAGGTTATGGCGTCTGTATTTCGGGATGCGCGCGGAATAATTTTCATTGACTATCTTGAATAAGGAAGGACCATCAACAGCGACTATTACACAGCGTTATTGGACCGTTTGAAGGACGAAATCGCCGAAAAACGACCGCATTTGAAGAAAAAGAAAGTGCTGCTTCACCAAGACAATGCACCGTGTCACAAGTCAGTGAAAACGATGGCAAAAATCCATGAATTGGGCTTCGAATCGCTTCCGCATCCACCGTATTCTCCAGATCTGGCCCCCAGCGACTATTTTCTGTTCTCAGATCTCAAAAGAATGCTCGCTGGGAGGACATTTTCGTCGAATGAAGAGGTGATCGCCGAAACTGAGGGCTATTTTGAAGCAAAGGACAAATCGTACTACAAAAAAGGTATCGAAAAGTTGGAGGGTCGCTATAATCAGTGTATCACCTTCGAAGGGAATTATATTGAATAAAAAAAAACGAATTTTGCCAAAAAAATGTGTTTTACGATGGAAGGCCGGGGACTTTTCAATTGACCTGTTATATATATATATAATGTGATGTTTAGGTTGTGTGGGACTTTTTCCGTAGTGCGATTGGTAATAGAAGTGTTTCTATAATAACAACTTTTTTTTTATTAATCCATGCAAAATTTACAATATTATAAATTAAACTAATTGTTATTCTTACCTATAATAATGTAGCGAGCTTAGGGTTCGCTGGATTAATTATTTTGAATAAATAAGAGCCGTTAAATCGATTTTTAATTAATATAACACTTTATTAGTCCGTTAACCACAACCGTTAATTTTACCATACACAACGATTTCTTGACTTATCACTTCCGTACTTATCGCGTATTTTACTTCTTACTTATCGCTTGCTTCTCACTCGAGACTTATTACTTTCTACTCCAAACTCATCACTATGCTCTGTGTGCGGCGTATTTATACTGTTTCAGCGTTTCGTTTCCGTCCGTTCCATTGCCTTGAATGTTCTACTGTTCCTAGTCTCCAGTTTTCCATTACTTTATAGAATATTCTAGTACTCTGCTTCGGACTCTCTAGAATATTCTAGTACTGATTGTCATATGCGTCACAATAACAAAGAAACAACATTCAATGTTATTAATTGCTGTTGAGTTTGAATCAAATTTCAGAATGTAAACATAACCTTAAAGTCTTATAACGAAAAGAAAAGAGAAAAGTGACAGGTGTGCTCCAAACTGTAATGTAGGACATTATTGTAAAAGAGAGTGAGTCGACTGGAAGCGTTGTGAGGAACTGGTTGGCGTACATCAGAAAAGTTCGAGTAACGGAAAGGTCTTCTTGCCACCACGTTTTTTGTGTTCAATTTTTCACTCTACGTTTTTTGTTCAACGTTTATGAATAAACAATTCTTTTCTACAATTGGCGAGTTCTCTGGTGTTCCCTACCCACTGTAAAATCCCATCAATTGCACTGATTGGTTTTTATTTCACAAACACGTTTTTTGTTCTTAGTTTTTCTGTGACATGTGCCCTTCGTGGTTTACATCGAGGTTTTTTGTGGGTTTACATTACTGAGTTTAATTGTACGAGGTTTACATTGTGGGTTTACATTACTAAATTTAATTATACTGATGGTATTTTCCTTACATCTCCCCCCCAAGGTAAACAATTTTATACCGAATTTTGGTACAATTTCACATAAAGTTATGGCTGAGCGCCTTAGGTATTTTCTACGTTTGGGATGTTAGGGGCTGGAATGAGTTTAGAGATATGAAACAGATTTGATTCTGATTTTTTGTGTCCTGTGTCGTTTTCGTACATCGATTTCGATAGCTTATTTAAAATTTTGTACGGACCAACTCTTAGTTCATCTAATTTTCTTCGGTTTAGTCGGTTCCCATTTTCAACGTATACCGAGTCCCCGATCTTGAAATCATGAGCTTTTCTGTTCTTGTCGTGTAATTTTTTATTATATTCGTGGTATTTGATACTGTTTTGTAAGGCAATTGTTCTATCGTTTTTAAGTTGTTATCATCTTTGTTTTTTCTTAATTCATTTGGTAATATTGAGCTGAATCCCGTTACAGAGTGTTCAATCTCATTGTGTTTTTCTACACAATTGTGCGCTATATTTGTCCATGCATATCTTCGATTTTCTTGATTTATGGCAGATCTAATTTTATTTACTAGGGTTTGATTGAATCTTTCGTTTAAACCATTTGAAAATGGTGCGTTAGCTGCTATAAAAATCATAGTGGTGTTTTTCTTTTCTAAAAAATCTTTGAAGTCTTTGGCATTTACCTCTGGGTATTGGTCTGTGGGAGGCGAAGTCGTGGTGCCGGCGTACAATACGGGGTTCTACTCCGTCCCCACGATGTACTTGTAGTGTAACCACATAGCCACCAAATGACCATGAAGTATAATATCAAGTAAATCAATTTGACCTTGTCACAATTAACAAGTGTCACGTAACCAGCATTCGTTGTCGACAACAATTCAAGGTCGAGTCTTTTCATTGAGCAAAAGAAACGAATCGCTCCGGTTACGATTTGAAAGAATCAAATGACAATCGTTTACGAGCTTGCTGCAGGGGAATGATTCATAAATTAATTGGGTCAAATCGTGTCATTGTTCTTACACTATGCACCGAGCTGGTGATAGAGAATAGAATAGAGTAATAAGCATTTTGTATTTTTGAGTGAATTATGAATTAAGTGTAATAGCTGATGAAGCATAATTTGTATGAGTATATTAAGAAATTTATGGATAATTGAGCTATTGATTGGGAGTATAAATACCCCAACAATTACGATAATAAATCAATCAAATACCTGAAACGTTTTGATTCATTAACTGGGGCGCTCTACGCCATAAACTTTAAGCGGGCTGCGCTACATACAGCAATAATAGGGTATAGAAAGTTTAGTCAGTTATCTTGATAGATTGGGTATTACGACGTACATATTGCACGGGGAATGCAATAAGCAATTCAATGGCAGTATTCCCTTTATAGCATTATATTGCCATTTTTGTCCCGTTACACTACTTGACGACACGGCCCCAAAAAACCTTTACATACTAAAACAAAGTTCCGCTGTAAATTGTTCACCACGGGCTCCCGGAAACACCGTTTGTGACACTGAAATGACCAAGCAACGAACGGTCCGCCAGAGGAGAGAGGGAAAATAAAATACTATTTTTTATTGTTGATCTTTATGTTTATTTATAACTGATGGTTCTTGTTTTTACTTAATACTGGTGATAACACAAATTAAACGTGAAATGTACACTGATGTATATATGTTGAGCAATTAGCACAGATATATATAGAGATATTATTTTTGATTCGCGACATTTGCACAAACAAACGAAAAGATTGGTTATAGGAGGCGACCCGATCACGACTCTTGTTCTGGTTAATTACGCGTCCCCATCGTGCCACGGGGAGCGGAAGACGAACCGCCTGGGTGGGCGGTGGAAATACGACTCACCGAGGAAAGAACTCAGGCATGTGTTCAATCCTCGGTTAAGGGTGAGACTCGGCCAGTAGTGCATGCTCTCTTGATTTAGGGATGCGTATCCTATTACAAGAGAAACGTGATGTCTCTCTTTGGGGGTAGGTAACCGGATCTCATAGAGAAGATCATGGTGGTATGCATGTAAGTGTGTGTGAAGTTGGTTTTTTTTTCGTAAGACAAGGCCATGAGAACGAAGCTGAAAAATCGAAAGGGAATAATGAGATGTGAGTTCTGCTAAGTAAACAAGCTGTATCTCATTGCGTGCTAACGGATTTCTGATTGCTCATGTCGCGGGATCATGGGAAGCGGATCCAGAAATATTGAAAGACAAAGGGTTCGTGTCGATCATTGTTTATGGTGTGCATTGCAGCTGTATAGATAGACCGCAATGCATCGTGGAAATGGTGCTAATTGAGCTGGGTATTTGATTTTCATGGCATCGCTGTCAAGGGTAAGAACAACATTCTTATTTGCATTTGGTTATGCTATAGGATTTAGTTCATGACACTAGACGTAAGATGCTTGTATTTGCTTTTGTCCCTTGGACAAAGGGTCTGCTAGCTATGTGCACGTGGGAAGATTAGGGTGCACATGAGGGACGAAATTGCTTGGCAAACAATGGTGCCGGAATAGTTTTCCTAAACATGATACATGTATGCAGACGAATTATTTTCCAACGAATTCTAATGATGCATTGGATGTGTGAACAGAATCTTTCAGGAATTTGATGTTTGTTCTTTAAGGAAAGTAAATTTGATGCATGGAATTACGAATGCTAAGAAATCTTTGTTGGGAAAATTTTGCCGATGGGTTGATGCATGGAAAAATTCCCTTGTTGGTGAAATTCTTTTTAGGAATTTTGAGTATTGCGCTGTATGCATTAATATCCTTGGAAAGGGAAATGTTTTCAGGTGCCAATGCAATTGCATTGGCGGGAAACAATGGCAGTTGTGTTGTAATAATGGGAGGTTCTTCGGCCAGGCTTAAAAGAACCCCGACAGGTCTGTTAGGATTGTATCTATATTGTGGTCTTTGAGTACGTTTTCTGTGAGCTTAATGAACTCCTTTTCATTTTGTGTTTTTGATGTTAATATGTAAGCAAATGTTGTGAAGTGATCTACTAGGAGATGTAATGAATAAAAGGAAGATTTCTTTGTGGATCGTGAACCACCGAATCAATTTCCATAATTTCGAACGGTTTTTTTGCGGGACCGAGATGTGACATTAGACCAATTTTGTCTTATCCCCTTGATTTATTTTTTATGCATATTTCGCGATTGTTGCAAGTTTTTTGTACATTATTTGATTTTGTTTTTGCTGTATAATATGGCAGTATTTTGTTTTGCATTTGTTTTATTCCTATATGGCAAAATTTCTTGTGTTTTTTCTATTAAATTCTTACAAAATTTTTCTGACAATATGATTTTTTCTTTCTCTCTAACTTTTTTATAATACAAATTATCTTTAATAGTTAGTTTATCTTTGCTCGATTCTATAACTTTGTTCTCTTTTTGGTCTTTTAAAATAACTTCTATTTATATAAAATTTACGATTTTTAATTGATCATCTTCGTCTTCTTGGGACTCTAATACTGGATTTCTACTTAAGCAGTCTGCTTTTAAGTTATCTTTACCTGGACGGTATGTTATTTCAAAATCATATTGTGATAAGTAGTAGGCTAGATCACCCAATTCTTCGTCTGTTGTTGATTGTTGTTGAATAACGCATTTATTGTACAATCATTTAACAAATGTTGACTTAGGACTAAAATGCTAAATCCTATTTTAGAATCTTTTCTTATTCTTAAAATAATTTACGAGCACTCTAAATTACACGATACAATTTTGTGTAATGCCTTTCGGCGTAAAATTATATTTTTATATTTTTATATTTTTATATATTTCCTGTTAACCGAATATTTTAGGAAGAAGTTTTGTCTCTATATATAATTTTTTTTTTTTTTTATTTATTTTTTTTTTTTTGATAAGATAAAAAAAGGTTACAAAAAATATTTAACAAACATATTAAGAAAAAAGTTAACGTAAAGAGATTTTAAAACGAAAAGGAATCTAAATGAAAAGTGGAAACGAAAAGGAAGAATAAATAAGCACGAAAAGGGAAATGAGGAATGGGAAGGGAAGGCGTAGCGTCTGAAGATCATTCTTCGTCTGTTCTAGCTTTGATATTTATTTTCTCTAATGGTTTATGATGTGAGAATATTTTGAAATGTCTGTCTATAAGCCAATGTCGCCAGTACTTTAATGCTTCTTTTATTGCTAGGCCTTCTAAGTAAATAACTTTCTTCCTTTTTTGTGATTCATTCAGTTTCTTTGAAAAATATGCTACCGGCTTTTCAGTTTTTGAATTGTCATTTAGTTGTGGCTGTTTTAATAAGGCTCCTATATCTTGTAAGGTTGCATCTGTATATATATGTATTGGTAGATCTGTGGCGGTTCCGCCAGATCCCACGGCTCGCCTGCCGGTGCCATGACTTCGTACCCCCACAGATCTGTGGGGGTTTCATTATATCACATGTGGAACCAACCCACAATTCCTACCTAACTTCGACCGCTAACAGCACGTCACCCTAACCTAGCCTGTAACCCAGGCGCAAATACGCAGGCACGGGATGCAACAGCATCCGTCCCCAAATCCGCAATTGCATATATCCCCCAACCTGCCAAGAACCCGTTTCCCAAGCTGTAATAAACGCATATTCAATTTACAACGAAACACTCACCATCTCCATCAACTACACCGAGCCGCATACATTTTCCCAAAAGCGCTTCGGTTAATTCTCTATCTAAATTATATTCCTTGCTTCCAACCAAGCAATTCGAATTTCCCCCGAAAACCACCCCGGCTCGCGTCTTGCTTAAACTATCTCCTCGCTTGTAACCAAGCAACATTTAGTTCCCCCGAAAACCATTTCGGTTCCCATTCCACCTAAACCATGTAGAACCCCACCAATTCCCTCATACTGGCAAGCCCACCAGCATGATTCCACGAAACGACCATCGCAACGATCAAGAGCCTTGATCATACTTGGCCATGCCTCCGAAACCAATTTCCCGGTACACACAACCAAAGAATCCAACTCAGCCTATAGGGCAATGATTCTTCGGAACTAAATTCCCTATACAGGCATAACGACGTTTTCACAGTTCCTAGTAAATGGCAGAGAGTTTATTTTAGCTATGACTCCACTGCCACGACGCGACGAACTTTTCCTCGCGTAAATATAATAAATATATAATAAATTTGACTTAAGAACATAACAATAAAGGGTAGAGGTTTGCAACAGAACGAATACAGCGCGTTTCATTTTCTTCTTCTGTTGGTGGACAGTGTATGGGGTTAGGATGGCTTGTGCACCGTCATGGGGGCTGGTTTACCACACTCCCCAACGAAAGAGTTGTCTATTTGATACACCGAAAGTGACAATGCGTCAGTTGATCCCAAATTATGGAGCGGACACAGCAATGCAAAGACGAATACTCCGATGTAGTTTGTTTTTAAATTTGACCTTATTTGTTGATCCTTTTTTATTTTTATATATAAACACGAATGGATTTTATTTAAACATTCCTTTTCTATTGGTATTGAGAAACATTAGTTCTTTACAAGGATGAAAACTTCACAAATCTTATCACACGATAATGCTTTTATTGTTTTTAATTAGGACATAAATGATAGTCTCGGGTAGAAGTTCAAACCGTTGATAAATTAATTTATTTAGTTAAGACTGAATTTGAAAGGCACTTGACTATTTAACACACTCGATCGCACGATAATTGCTGGTGACTTGACTCAAGTGTTCTCTACCGGGAACGAAATCTGACTGGGCATTAACTGCCCACCAAAGAAAAGGGACACCACCAAGCAAACCGCAAAAGGGGAGGAGCTGCACGATTAACTCGAGATAGTTAATCGTGATTGGACCGGGGAATACGGCATACATTTCGTATGTCTGTGTATGCGTCGCCTACAATCGTCCGGTGGTGGTGGTGGTTGCGAACATCGCAACAGCATCTCCTACGAATACCAACAAAGCATGGCCTGCGCTGTGTACACAATTAATTGTGCTATACTTGCCGGCAACAAGGAACATCTGGGGTAAAAACAACACGAGCCGAAGATCTGGTCATCCTAGGAGAGGCCATAAATCAACATTTTGGTGATGGGTGTAAATTTCCTTAGGTCCGCCGACGGTTGGCGGCCGTTAATAGGAAATTGTATATACAATAACAATCTGTGGTGCAAATGCACTGTTTAGATATTGCAACGAATATAGGGTGCAGCCATTGCCAGATGTTAAAAGTAAACACTTGCTGGCTGCATCCAATTCGTTGCTTGTTTGCGGTCCCTGATCGGTGGAGACCGATAATAGGAAACCAGCTATTGCTGGTAATTAGGGAAATGTTTGGTTTGCATCAGCCGAAACCTTGTCGGCGGTGGCAAACCGATGGGACCTAATAGCCGTATGCTAGGGGTGCCATGGACAAACAAAAACAACGAGTAATCAATGAACTCTTTGTTGATTTTGTTTCCATGGCATAAGGCTATGGAAACGAGATGCCCTGGGTGCAATGAATGCCCGAGGATGAGATTTCCAATGCCACGGCTATGTGATAATCTTTGCCGTGGACTTAATGTTTTCAGATGTTAATGCCTGCCCGAGGATGAATTTTCGATGCCACGGCTAAGTGATGAGCTTTGCCGTGGACTTAATGTTTTCAGGGATGGTGATGGAGAAAAAGAGGTTTGGAAGGAAAACCCCCACAGAAAAGGTAAGCTGCCTACAGATATTCATAACAGTTATCCGATTGGGTAACTGTATTAATTCCAGCGATTTGGCTGGCGGTAAATGCCGTAGCAAGGTTACGCAACCTTGCTGAAGTTCGACTTAGAGGTAAGTCGCTTCGCCTGGAATAGTGGGGATAGAATGATGTATGGCTCTTCGGGCCCTGAAAAGCCCCACAAGTGTTCGGTGGAACTTTAGGAATTTCTTATTTGTGGGACGGAGTAGAACACCCGTGTCGTACGCCGTCACCAAGACCTCGCCCCCCACAGATCTGGGTCGAAAATTGCTAATACTTGTTGGGTACTGAGGACATTTTTCATGTATTCAAAGGCTTTTTGACATTTCTCAGACCAAATGAAGTTTTGTCCTTTTCATAATACTCGTAGGTTATGTAGGGGTTCTACGATCAGTGAAATTTTCGGAACGTATTCATTGTAAAAGTCAATTTTTCCCAGGAACTGTCTGATGTTCTTCTGATTTTTTGGTACGGGAATTTTTTTTATTGAAATTAGATTATCTTTTATTGGAGAGATTGAGTTGTACTTTATAATGTGGCCCAAATATTGTACAGAGTCTAGTGCAAATGTGCATTTGGAAAGTTTTAATCTGAACCCTTCTTTCGTTATTGCTTCTAGTAATTGTGAAAGGTGGTCTATATGTTCTTCGAAAGATTTTGAAAATATTAATATATCATCGATGTAGTTTACTATGAAATCTGACAGCTTATGTTTTCTTATTATATTACTTAATATTCTTTGAAAGATAGCCGGCGACGCCTTTATTCCGAAAGGGATAAATGTCCATTGGAAATAACCTTCTTGGGTTACAAATCCCGTTTTTCTTCTATCTTCGATTCGTAATGGGATAGACCAAAACACAGAGTTTATGTCAAGTTTTGAGAAATATTTGCAATTTTTTGTTTTTATTACCAAATCTTCAATTAACGGAAATGGTTGTGATTGAGGAACTATTTTCTTATTTAAGTCTCTAAAATCTATGCATAGTCTTGACGTTGCGGATTGGTAATTGAATGTGCTGGAATGTACTTTAGAAATCTAGTACATTCGCAGTGTATACCAGTTACGCAGCAGCTGGCACCAGTTGGCCGATTGTCACCATCGATGAGGTCATAGCGTCCCTTTTTGAACTGGCAGTTATGCCCAATGAGTCAGTCGGCAATCAACTTCCATCGCGGGCACAGAGTCTGCCATCAACTTCCATCGTGGGGATAGAGTCTGCCATCAACTTCCATCGTGGGCACAGAGTCTGCCATCAACTTCCATCGTGGGCATAGAGTCTGCCATCAACTTGCATCGTGGGCACAGAGTCTGCCATCAACTTCCATCGTGGGCATAGAATCTGCCATCAACTTCCATCGTGGGCACAGAGTCTGCCATCAACTTCCATCGTGGGCATAGAGTCTGCCATCAACTTCCATCGTGGGCGCAGAGTCTGCCATCAATTTCCATCGTGGGCACAGAGTCTGCCATCAACTTGCATCGTGGGCACAGAGTCTGCCATCAACTTCCATCGTGGGCACAGAGTCTGCCATCAACTTGCATCGTGGGCACAGAGTCTGCCATCAACTTCCATCGTGGGTATAGAGTCTGCCATCAACTTCCATCGTGGGCACAGAGTCTGCAACCAACCTTCACCGCGCTCACATTATCGGAGCAATCATCGCCAGCACCAGTCGCGCGAAATAAAGCAAAGCTATACAATTTGAATAATAAGAAATAAAAGTTAATTGCAATAAAGACTTCAGACTTTGCTTGTGCTTCCTCCTCGTTGTCTCCACCGACTTCGTCCCATCATTGTAGATCTCGGCTATCTTCTTGGATGCCTTAACCGTGGAACGCTTTCCTCTTGGATGCAACCTCATTATCGCCCGCCTCTATTACAACACACTTGATTTTTAATTTTCATCTCTTTTATATGCTAATGTAACTGGTTTCTTTTAGGTAATTCTGATATTTGTTCTTCTATTTCTTTTTTATCTTCAATTGTGCATCTATAAGGCCTTTTGCTACAATATTTATCTACTATGAGGCTCCTCGATAGTATAGTGGTTAGTATACCCGCCTGTCACGCGGGAGACCGGGGTTCGATACCCCGTCGGGGAGCCTCTGGCGCAAGACTAATGACCTTGCCCGGAACACATCATTATGGAAAATTTAACAAGCCTCAGGACTTGCTAAATAAGGTCAAGACCGGTTTCCGGTTGTAGTGCCGATTATGATGATGATAATCACAATAGTGTATCGTGTATAATATTAAGTGGAAAATTTTGAGAAATTTCTGCGCGACATTTTAAAATTTAAGTAAAATTGGTAAACCAAAACATAAAATCAGCGACCGCATCCGGAGTTTGCGTTCGCAGATGCTGGTCAGCGGCCCCAGTACTGCCGAGCTACCTAAAAAACGAAAGAAAAAAACTGCTCACAGTCCTCTGAACGCACCGAAGAAAGTAGCTACAATGGCTACTCAACTAACAACGGAATACCACAAAAAATACGATGACGCGATGGAAACAATAAGGATACTAACAGCCCAAATGGAACAACTACAAGAAAAAATTCGCTCTCTTCAAGCGCAAACCAAAACCAATGTCGACGTCCCCATGAAGGAAGTTCCTCCCCAACCCATCTCATTAACATTCAACAATAACCCATCATCATCGAATATTTCGCCACCGCCCCAAGATACCCACAAACCAGAAGACCACTGGCAAACAGTTGGACAGAAATCTACAAATAAGGTGAGACCACCCCCAATTTACATTAAAAATCCTAATAGTACCAAAGAAGTCATCAAGACGCTTGAGAATGCCCTTGGACACAGAAATTTTACCACGGACTCAAAAGGATCTTCGATCTCTATCAAGACGATGACTCTAACGGATCACGACATGGCAATAAGAAAACTCTCAGAGAACAAACACGAGTTCTTCACATTCCAACATGCCCAGATAAAACCAAAAACATTCATCATAAGGCACATTGATCCAGCATGGACTACCGAGGAACTTACACTCGAAATCTTGAGGATATGCCCGTCAATGAAAATCCACAGATTGGACTACTTTCAAACCCCACACATGAGGGAGAATAATATTAGGAGCTTGCGAATCATACAGATCCCACCGAACGGTGATGTCACCCAACTTAAACAAATAAAATATTTGTTCACACACAAAATCACGATCGAGGAGCCACATAAACAGAGCATTCTCCATTGCAAAAGGTGTCAAGGATCAGGACACCTAGCAGTTGCGTGCCACCTAAGTGCACGATGCGGAAAATGTGCCGAACAGCATATACCAGGAGAGTGCAAAGTGAACCCGCCTGGCACAGAACCATCAATAATTCAGCAAACAAACGCCGATGGATCAACATCCACGAAAAAAATTACCATAACTTGCTGTAACTGCGGAGGCCCACATCCAGCTAGTTTTTCACAATGCCCCGAAAAGCTACGGATTCTGGAGAGACGTTCGTTACATACGGTAACTAATACGGCCAAACCAGCTGCAACGAAACCCTTATCACCACAACCATCCCATCTCAGGGGGTCAGGAACATCATATGCAGAAATTACGAAAAGTTCCCGTAGCTGCCCGAAATCTCAACAACCCAACCCCAACGTTCTCAACCTGGATATCTTGGGCTACATCAAGAGCCTGGAGACACTACTACCAACCTTAAAACACAGTTCCGAATTGGAAAAAAAGGTCAGATCTTAAATTTAATAACTTCCCACATCCTTTCCCTTAACGTATAACTTAACTCTTATCTGCCTCAACTCAGAGTCCATTTATTCCCACACCCGTAGACAACACCTCCGACTGTTTGTTGAAAAGTTCTCCCCAGATATTCTTCTGCTTTCAGAAACTTGGCTGAAATCCACTTCTCGAGTCTACATACCTAATTACACATTTGTGTCCAACCCACGAACCTCCGGCCCTCATGGAGGTACGGGAATCCTAATACATAAAAAATTCCAATTTGCTGAGATTAGATTTGCTAATATAACTAGTGTCGAATACACGGCTGTTAAACTTTTCTGCCGAAATAATAAAGTACTGGTCTTGTCCTCCATATACATTCACCCTTCTCGTGAACCAAACTTCCCTAGTGCAGACATCTCACAAATAATCCAACAGTCTCTGCCAGCACCTTTCATAATAGGAGGAGACTGGAACGCACGACATACTGCATTTAATGACATCAAATGCAACAAATACGGCTGCCAACTCCTTGATCTCCTCCGACTTCATCCATATGTCTACGCAGACTGCCCGTTGCAGCCTACTCGAATTTGCAGCTCAACCAAGTCAACAATCGCTTTCTTCCTAAAGTCTACAGATAGCTATTCATCTAATCCTCCCACAGTGTCATTCACATTCCCTTCGGATCATGGCTCTGTCCACACCTCGGTTCAAATCCCCTCACTTGAACCACTCTACACTCTGAATCCTATTCCAAATTTCACCAAAACAAACTGGAAAAAAGTCAATAAGGATATTACTGCTAGCTTTTCAAAATTTTCTTTACCGGAATCTTCTAACCTGCCCCCTACACAAATTGACCAAGCAGCGGCCCAAATAGAGCAAATACTGGGAAATGCTCTCTTCAGCCATACTCCCACTATCGTTCCTCATAATCACTTAGGAAAACCCCTACCCAACCTACTCATAAAATTATTACGTATAAAAAAACAACTCCGACGAAAATTGTACACTAGCTACTCACCTTTTATTAAACAACAGATCCAGCTATTGACTTCCCTAATAAATGGACAACTAAAAGTTTTCACTAATCAGACCTACACATCCACCCTAAACAGTATCAAACCAAATCGCGATCTATTTAAAAACATAAACAGACTAACGGGTCGCAAACTCAAGCCTCGAACAGATTATCTTATTCACCCAACTAATAATAACATCGTCCAGTCGGACACTGATATAGCAAACTGTCTCGCTGAACATTTCTGCAAAGTCCATAAGCAAAACGATACCCTCCCAGTAACAAATTTCCACGATACCGTGAACGATTACATTCCACGCTCACTGGAGCCATCCCTCACACCATTTATTACTGAATTCACCGAAACCAATAAAGCATCACACCCCGTACGAATCGACACATTCCTAAGCCTTGAAGAACTATCCGAAGTCATTACTTCACGTAACAATAAAAAATCGACTGGCCTAAATGGAATCCCTAACCTCCTATTCAAAAGACTCCACCCAGGCAACTTGCTCCCGATTCTCGTTCTTCTCAACCACATAATAAACGCTTCACATTTCCCTAAAAGTTGGAAAACAGCGGTGATCGTCCCTATTAGCAAATCTGGGCCCTCCAAGTACCCGGATAACTTCCGTCCGATATCGCAGCTAAACTCGCTTAGCAAGATTCTTGAATGTAAAATCTACAAAAATCTTCTCTCATTTGCCAGGGATAACTCCCTCATTCAGAACTCTCAATTTGGCTTCCGCTCACAACACTCCACAACACATGCTCTCTTAAAACTGACACATGATGTGACGACCCACCTCCAAAACCAGTCCCCAACGGTATGTGTCTCCCTAGACATAGCTAAAGCATTCGACTGTGTCAGTCGCAGGACTGTTATACAAACTTCATTCAATGTATGGATTAAACATCCACTCCACAAAACTTCTCGCTTCTTACCTCTCTGATAGAAAGTTCATGGTGAAAATAAACTCAACTCTCTCGACACCTTATAGCATAACCGCAGGAGTTCCTCAAGGATCCATCCTCGGCCCACTACTATACCTTCTTTATACATCAGAAGCTCCGCAGCCACTGTTACCCAATACAACAATGCTCAACTATGCTGACGACACCTTAATTTATTCAAGCAACAAGCTTGTCAAGGAGGCAAGAAACTGTATTAACAGATATCTCCCAATCCTGTCGGCCTACTTTACCAAGTGGAGAATTCAACTAAATCCAACCAAAACTCAGCTCATAGTTTTTAAAGGCAGAAACGTGAGTTGTACAAACAACACTATTCGCTGCCATAATAAAATCAGAATTAAAATAAATAACAATATAATTAAACCCTCCAAAACCTTAAAGTATCTAGGTATAACCTTTACCAACAATCTGTCATTCTCCGCCCACATTAAAAATACGATTCGTAAAGCCACAACCCAACTGAACCTCTGCAGAAAAGTCATGTACAAACCGAATGGTCTCTCTCCCAAAGTCAAATCACTTATCTCCAAACAAATAATCAGACCCACTCTCACATATGCATGCCCGATATGGTACCATATTACACCCGCCCAAATGGAGAAGCCACGCATTTTCGAAAGGAAATGCTTCAGACTTATCACTGGCCTCAACCGACATCCTAACTCCCACAAATATTACAACAGTAGTTCGCTCTACTATGCCGCTAATATTGAACGTATAGATCGACGCTTCCTCGAGCTGTCCATCAAATTTATCGAAAATCTTCCCAATAATCCCAATCCGATAATAAATACGCTCACATCGACTCCGTCAGACAACCGAACTGCCTACCCGAACTGTCTCCACACCAGAACCCTCTTCACCTTTGGCAGGTTGGTCAACAACTCCAATGAAATTGTATACCACAATAGTGAACTCTCACCTCACCAGTTTAAATATTGTAATATACAACCCTTCTCTAATATCTTGCGTTTCAACGACCAATCGGAAAGTGTTCCCCCAACCCATATCCCCGACTGATAGTACCCACCCTAACCCAAATCCTACCCATCGACCACTATACCTCCCGCCCCACCCTACTCTAACTTATTGTAATAATAATAGATTTAATAATTAGATAAGCTAGGCTAAGCTGAGTTAAGTTAAGTTAAGCAAATTAGTTATAGGTTAAGTAAATAATTATATCCTGGTTTTCTGACCTTTTCCAGGAAGCCCCACCTACTCCTATCTTGTCCACCCATGAAATATGTAACTTTATAATAATGTTTGAAAAATATACTAGCAAGTATGTGTAAACGAATAAAGCTAAGCTAATTATAAGTTATCTGTATTACTTATTGTAACAAATCATTTATGGTCAATAAATACAGAAATGTAAAAAAAATAAAAAAAAAATAAAAAAGATGATGATAATGATGAGATCTATTCTGTCTTCGTAATCTTTTACTACGCCCATATCATATTTGTCTTTTGCAAATATATTTTTATATTTATCTATGAGATTTTTTATTATATCTTCTTTATAATGACTCGTGTTTTGTTAAGATTTTGAAGTTGTCTAAACCTACGTGTTCATTGAAGTTTATTCGATATTTTTGTTTTTCTGTGGGATCAGAGTTTCTCTGTTCTATCTCTAGTTTTTCATTTTGTATTAGCTTGAATTTTTTTATACAATATAATCCTATTAGGAAATCATACTCAAAGTTTTCATTATTAATTACGAATACGTCTATGTATTCTTCTATATTTAATATTTTTGCTTTGATTTTTATCAATTATTCTGATTTATACACACCATTAATCGTTTTTAAGTTAACTCTTTGCTTTAAATCAATTCTTTTTTGTTTCAAATGAACTAAACTTGTATTTATAAGTGAAACATTGGAGCCTGAATCATAAATAGCAAATGCTTCTAGAGTATTGTTTAATGTTATTTTCAGTCTAATTAATGGTGGGATTATTAGTTTTCTGGATCATTATCACACAGTTCTGCTTCTAATACTGAGTTGTTAACATCTTTTATTTTGTCTTTTTTCTCTTTAAACCAACAGTCAGCTTCAGGAAGGAAGCGTGTGCCCTTACCTTTATGTTTACAAGTTTCGCTGGCATTTTTTCTGTCTTTTCTTTATTACTGTAATTGTTAATCTTTTTTATTTCTGAACTTTTCTTGTGGACTCTGTGTTCCAATCTACCTACTTCATTATATAAGTCTTCGGTCTTTCTTAATTTTTCTCTATCAATTTTATCAGCTACAAAATTTGGCAGGCCCGTGGCAATTAAATCTGTTGTGTCCCGGTGCGTTTACCGGGAACGAGCGACGACGAAATATTTATAAAATACAAGAAAAATGTTTATCACGAACGAAACTTTATTTCAATACGAAATTACAAACATATTATTACGTCAAACGACAATTCGATTAACCTTCAACGAAATTACGAACGAAAACTAATTATTACGAAACGAACGAAAAACCTATCTTAATTTCACAACCCAGAAAACTGGTTGACAACGAACGAATACCAACTTATTTACATAATTCAAATGACACTAAAACTAAATAACAAAAACGGCAGTAACGAACACAAACAGTGCTGCCAAACATGCAGGTAATTATAAAATTATAACGATTTAAGTGTTAACAATTAATAACAAAAACAAATAATAAATTATAACAATTAATAATAGAAAAGTAATTAAATTATTTAATGGCTTGAACTAACTAGTTCAAGCACGCTGCGACAAAATCAATTAATGTTCCGTTGTCAATAGATAGTCTTACTGCTAATAAGAGTTTTTCTTTTTTTATTGCGTAATCTAGTAAAGAGCCCGTTTGATATTTAAATTGCAGCGCATATCTTATTGAAGACCAGCCCTTGTTTGCAAATGTATCGCGAAACTTATTTTTCCAATCTTCCTAGTTTGCTTGAATGGTTAGTTTCAGAAGTGTGCAGCCATACCAATCTGCTGCACCTTTTTCCATGAATGGTTTTAGAAGTTAGATTTTCTTGTCGTTTCTGGTTATATCAAACCGTTCGCATTCTTTTTCAAAGCTGGTAACCATTGATCTGCATTTGGGTTTTTACCATTAAATTTTTCAATAGTAAATTCTTTGGCTATTTTGCCACTATTTTTTTCTTCGGAGTTTTCTTGGTTTTTCTCAAGCAATGTTTGTAGCAAATGTATTAATGGTTGGTCTGGGGCAGTCACAGTACCTGTACTTTCCTCTAAATACACGTCAGAAAATTGTAAGTTTCCACCGTCGTCCAGATATGTTTTACGCAATTCTTTACTTAGTACTATCCAAATTTTCTTGTCTGGTGTTTTTTAGTTAATGTTTTTCTTACCTTATCGAATGCTGTTGTTTTCATAATTTCCGGATGACATTCCACTGTGGCACATGTAGCCACAGAAAATTTAGTGTATTTAAATACAAAACGGGTTACCTGTTTTTCCTCTTTAGGTTCCTCCCCTGGTTCTTCCCCTCTTCGCGACCAGGGCGGCCACCGTCAAATGGTGATTCCGGAGAGAAGTCAATGTATTTTTGTGGTTCCAAACGCACCACAAGCGATGGGATTTTCACCTCCTGCTTCTGAACTCAATGGTGTCTTTTGCGGATCAACACGCGAACATGATGGATAGAGTTGGCCAGTCCAACTTTAAACACTTGCGCTTTAATCGGCGCTCCAAGAAATCAAGAAGCCTTTAATCTTTTCTCTTCACGTTTAATTTCACAACATTTTCTTTTACAAAAACGTTTTAGTATATTTTACTTTTTCTTTCATAACATAAGTATTTTACTTTTTCTTTACTTTTTACCCAAAAAAAAAAAGGAACGGGGTTTTTCTTCTTTTTTCTGCTGCTGACCAACCGAACTCGCAAAAACCGTATTTAAAAATCATCTTTTTGTCTCGAATCAACAGTATCGAGCAACAAAAACAAAACAACCGGCATCACAACAAACCTGTCGTTCCTCTCTCTCCCTCTCCATCAACATCCACTCCGAAAACAGAAATCGAACTTGCACACGATCCACACTCGAACAGGGGTATGTTCGCACACTCAACATGTGGATCGTGTGCCTTTCCCACCACCTTACCATCAAATTATATTAAAACCAAATTATATTAAAAACAATTAAATGATGGGGGTGGCGGAAGCCGCACGTAACACCACACTTAGGAATTCATCTGGAATTGTGTAAGTTCGGTTGTCCGGCGTGCCGATTGACGTTACACATAGCGCGTTCGACTTCGGATCATCTACAGTGAGAGTACCCTGGATGTGAATTGCAACTTTTCCATTGTGCGTTCCAACGAGAATGTTGTTTTATAATGTGATCCTTAGGTTGTGGGGGATTTTTTTCGTAGTGCGATTGATAATAGAAGTGTTTCTATAATAACAACGTTTTTTATTAATCCATGCAAAATTTACAATATTATAACTTAAACTAATTGTTATTCTTACCTATAATAACAAAGAAACAACATTCAATGTTATTAATTGCACTGATTGGTTTTTATTTCACAAACACGTTTTTTGTTCTTAGTTTTTTTTTTGTGACATGTGCCCTTCTTGGTTTACATGGAGGTTTTTTGTGTGTTTACATTACTGAATTTAATTGTCGAGGTTTACATCATGGTTTACATTGTGGGCTTACAATACTAAATTTAAGTATACTGAGGGTACTTCCCTTACACATATATATATATATATATATATATATATATATATATATATATATATATATATATAATTTCTTTTTATAACTTCTCTCCGGAGAGGCGAACCTATAGCGCCGAGTGGGCGTCCCGAGATCCCACCAAATAACTGTTGCAGTTCTTTTTGAACAGTTGCAAGTTGTAACGCTCCGGGAACACTTGCGCGGAGAGAGAATTTCACATCTTTCCCGGTCTGTAACGGCAGGAGTTCTGATGCAGGGATGTTCGCGCCGTCGGGAGATGAACCGCAAACTGGTCTGATCTGTAGGATTGTCTCGTGGGGCGCATATACACCGAATTGTGGGGAACAATGCCACGAATCTCCGAAGAACAGTACCCATGATAATATCTGTAAAACAGACAGAAGTCCCGACGTCAACGCCGAGTCCCCAATCAGGTGGATCGCTCGTCTCGGTATGCTTTCAAGTGGGTCGAGGGTATGTTTAGGAGCCGAGCTCCAAACATGAGAGCAATATTCGAGCACGGGTCTAACTTGGGATTTATATAGAAAAAAGATTTGGTCCGGAGTAAAATATTTCTTGGCTCTTAGAAGATAGTTCAGTTTTCCTGAGGCCAACCTGACGACGTTCGACACGTGTTTATGTCATGATACATTCCCACAGACCGTGGCCCCGAGCAATTTTATGCTTTCCCCAGAGTCGAGGGCCTGGCTATTCATCATCAGTAGTGGAACCGATGATCCAATTTTCTTTATGGATGTTGTATACTGTGTCTTCGTTGCATTGAATTCGACGAGATTGGCCTTTCCCCACTGCAGGACCTTATTCAGATCCCGATTCAGAGACTCAATCGGCTTACATCTCAGCTGGTGCGACGTAGATGCACCAATCGGGTGATCACTCGTAAAAGAGGAAACAAGCGTATCATCCGCAAAACTGAACACTTTGTTATCCGTTGTCGCCAACAAATCATTTATGTGAAGCAAAAACAAGTTGGAGCCAACATAGAAACTTGAGACTTGAGACCCCAGAATTAACAGGATACATACCCGAAGACTCGCCGTCCACAACAATCCGGATTGATCGATTTTCAAGGAAGCTCTTCGTCCAGACGAAGTTTGCTCAGCAATGCCCCGTGCCAGACGCGGTCAAAAGCCTTGCAGATATCCAATGCGACCGCCCTTGACTCACCAAGCCTCTCAACCGCAGATGTCCATATATCGGTTATAAGTGTCAAAAGGTCTCCCACGGACCGCCTGCCACGGAATCCGTATTGACGATCATTCGGAAGCCCATTGGACTCCAAATATTTAATTAACTCGGTATTGATGACCTTTACCATTACCTTAGATAACACAGACAGTAATGCTATCGGTCGGTAATTTTGTAGAAGACACTTTTCTTGTGTCTTTGGGATTGGCTGAACTCGAGCAATTTTCCAGCAGCTAGGAAATGTTCTTCGTTCATAAGATAAGCGGAAGAGTCTGCCAAGAACCGGCGATAGTTCTGGAGCACAGTTCTTAAGGACTATTGCTGCCCTTCCATCCGGGCCCCTTGCCTTCCTACAGTCCAGTTCACGTA
This sequence comes from Microdon myrmicae, assembly GCA_963931805.1. Classification (NCBI taxonomy): domain Eukaryota; kingdom Metazoa; phylum Arthropoda; class Insecta; order Diptera; family Syrphidae; genus Microdon; species Microdon myrmicae. The sequence continues at coordinate 13,477,379 of OZ007496.1, read as the reverse complement.
AAATTCGTTGAATAGTATGCGGTCGAAACCTCACATCCTGCATCGAAGACCGTACCGGTGAAATCACAGGTGGCTCCAAAAGACCGCCATCGAGGTTGGAATTCGCGGAAAATAAATTCGCGAAATCATTAGCTTTATCCTTTGAATTGGTCACTAGTGTCTTGCTGCTGGTCACTAACGGAGAAAAAGAGGAGCAAGCGAAATTACTGCTGACGGCTTTTGCCATTGACCAGAATGAGCGCGAACCAGTCGGGCACTCAAGGAGTTTATTAGTCATTTTGTCGTTGTAAGCCTTCTTCGCGGGATCAGTTCAGTCAGCTGTTGTTTCGCCATTAGCTGCTACTTTTCAGCCAATTCGTATTTCCTGCGACGCTTCTCTGCTAATTGTGCCCTTGCTTGGGCTAGCCTTGCTTCAAGATCGCTGATTTCCTCTTCCTCGTCCTCAGTCTCGGTAGTAGCTAAACATGCAAATATGTTATTGGTCACATGGCCGTTGTTACGGCCACAACCACCCATCCCATAAAAAATTACCCTTTTGGAGCTAGTCTCCAGCACTAACGGCGATACACGCACATTAGCCCAGACAACAAATGGTCCCACATAAATGGATAGCAACAAATCGAACTAAACGTCCAATTTGCGCTAATCAATTAAACTCCAAGCAAATTGAACTAGACGTTCAATTTGCTCACATAAAAAAAACTTGAAAATATAATCAGTGAAGCAAGGGTTCACCACACAAAACTCCTAAAAGGCAAATGTGCGGACCAGATGCCGTCTTTTAAACAAAACCACTGAGTATCATAAAAACTTGCCCGCCAGCAATTTTACGAGACCTCAGAAAAATGGTTACCTAAAACAATTAAAACAACCAACGCCAGTTTCCGTTTTAACAAAATTAAGTTAAAACAAACAAAAGGAAGATATTCGCCTTTGTATCGATTCCCCTCGGAAAAGATCCTTGCCCATTCGGCTATAATAAACAACATAGAGAATCAGAAATGCTGATTAGCACAATGCTCTATTTGTATTCCCTATCGTATTCTTACAAAAGGGATCCTTGCCGAGTCGGCTAGAACAAACAACAGGCACCATAAAACGAATTACACATTCGTTTAGCACCTATCAACATAGAGGATTATAAATGTGCATTCGCACGATCCTCTGTTGATTTTTCCCTTTGTGTTTCCGCTTTTGATCCCAAGCCGGGAAAGATAAAAAAACAGGTCTTCGTTTGAGGAGTTGGTTTTTGAATCTCGACCGAGACTTGGAGAGTTGTGTTTGGAATTACGACCGGGACGGTGCCTTCAGGGTTGGTTGACGAAAATTGATCGAGACAGTCATCGAATGAGGGTACCTTTTTTTCGTCTAAGATTAGTGCGGTTGTGTTCTCTGGAAAAGGGTATAACTTGTCAAGATAATCTGTAGAACTTTTACCGAAAAAGGTGGTGTTAAACTTAAAATAAGATTTGATTTTGCCAATTGGCTGTTTAGACCGAGGAATGTGTGTGACGGAGACTATGAACTATTTAAGTATCTTTTGGATTGATCATCTAAGTGGTTTAACAATAAAACTAGTGTATTAATGAAACAAAGAAATGTGTTCAAATGTGTGCTAAGTGTGTGGTATTAAACAAATATAACCACAATACGGAATAATTTGTGACTTTAAAAGAGTTTGACCCCAAATAAACATAACATTACATATGTATTGTTTAAAAATTAAAAACCAAGACAGTGTTTTATTTAAAAGGGTGGAAAAAAAAATCTTTACACCGTCATTATATGGAACCGGGAGGAATGTATTGTCCTCTTTCTTTTTTTGCGCCTTTTCGAGCAAGTCTGTTATTGCCTTGTTTGGCTTGTTGACTTTTGTTGTCGCTCGTGTTAGTGGGGAGCTCGCCGGGCTTTTTATTAACGCGGACTTTGGTTTCAATTTCTTAATATTTTGTTTTTTGTCTGCCATTCTGCATGCTGAAGGTCAGTACACCGAGCTTGTTGCATCCAAGATAGCAGGCCAGTCTTTGTTGTAAACCAGTTATTAGGTTGGCTTCACTTTGTAATTTCATTATATATTTTAGTTCCTTTTGTTTCTTTTTTATTTATATTTATTATTTTTATTTAGTTTTTCTTTTACTTTAACTTCTTTTTTTTTTTTGCTAAACACGTGCTCACATACACTCTCACAATTGCGTAGTATTAAACAGTGTTTGTTTTGACTGCGAAAACATGTGGCTTCGTTCTCTTTTATTTGATTATGTTTATATATATATTAACTTTGTTTTGACTGTTTTTATCACTAGAATTTATTTATTTATAAATAGTCTTTATATTTCAACCGCTCGCGACTCATAAAAACAGCTTTTTAATTTAATTCGATCGCCGAATTGAAAACACGTCCGCACTCGGTCACTGTGTATCGTTGTGATGAACGATTCGTCTTTACCAGTCGGTGGTCTGTGTTGGTTCCGCCAAACCCCATTGTATACTTACCCGAAGAACCCCCATAATTACAACCCAGCCATCATAAAATTCTGCTAATGCAATCGCATTAAGCACCTGTAAATGCTAAATGCTGCAAGTCTAACCAAACAACGCTGTTGCATCATAGCAAAACCGCTGGGGTTATTTCAGCGTCTTAGAGTCTGGTTCTCACGCTGATTATTTCCCAAGCATCAGCGGCGTCCTATTGACTTTCCCCAAACATGCCAATCGCTTGGGATCAACGATCTCATTTCACTGGTGAATAGAACCAAATACATTTTCCTCTCCTCCACAATTCTGTCTTTCCATACTTCGATGCATGCTGAGATCACCACAATCACCGCACTAGGTCAGTGGATCATTCTCAGACGCTGCATTAATACAGACACTCTAAGCCATATAAACCCTGGATTATTTTGCTTTCCTTTTGATTGCTTCATCCTTTCTACGCCCATCGACGTCGAACGAGTATTTATTCACCTCGATGAGCGTGGGGACTTGAGGGATGCACAAGAGAGCACGATTACCATTGGCTGATCGTTGTGCAAAAGCAGAAATCTTAATTTCCATCCCTAATTCGAGTAAGTCGCTATCCGCCGGAGATCACGCTGCTCAGAGAAACAATTTAATTTCGTGTCTGTTTAATGGAGTCGAATATTGTCATTGCGCGAGTCACATCTCAACATCAAAGTGCTCGCATGCATTTTGATTAACATTTTTAATTACCCCGGTCGCAGTGTCGAGAAAGAAGTGTATCTTGTATATAATTTATAAAAAATCAATTGATAATATTAATAAGCTAAGTAAAATAAAACCAAAAAAAAAAAAAAAAAAACGTAGTTACGAATTAGTTAAATAAAGAAAACATTAACCAAACAAAAACTACACCAGTGTGTTTTTCATTATTCCTATTCCTTTTGGAGAACAATTTTCGACGTTGGAACAGTTGGGGAGTTAAGTGAACCAAGTACCCATCTTCGGCATCATACTTTACCCCTACAAGACTTTACGTCTCTCTTGTGGTAAGTAAAAACATATCCTTAGCGGAGAGGATATCCACCACCATCGAATCGAGAGTGATTCAAGAGCCAGATTCCAACCCTCGATTGAGTCGTTTTACATCACCCGACAGCGCCGGTCGGCCCGTCTCACGCTCCCCGCTGCGCACGGGGACGCGAATCAAAAGTCGAGTGTGAATCGATGTTGTAATCCGAATGTGAAATCTAATTGATAATTAACATCGAGGTTGTAATCAGAATGTGAAACCTAATTAATAATTAAAACTGAGGTTGTATCTTGTAAATGTGAAACCTAATCGATGGTTAAAACTAATTCAGCAATGTTAACTGATGGTGTGTGACGCCACACTCTCATGAACCCTTTTTTGCGAACTTAAATACGTACCATATGAATGATTTGTGCGTCTGAAATATGAACATAGAACTCAAATTAATTAACGTAGAATTCAACATTATATAATCAATAAAGTAACTCATTAATAAATAAACAATCCAGTGAGTGTTTCTTTTCTTGTGGTGCCGGTGGTGTTGGGCGAACAATTACTTTGGCATTCGTAATCGCAGCGGGATCGAGTGCTTCCCTTTACTCCTGGTTGTGAACAAGCGTGGCGGCGTTTCGTTCTTTTGTCGGTGTTTTTTTCAGCGCAAGCTTTTAGAGATGTTGGGGAGTGAAGTGCATCGGCGCCGTACGCAGGTGCAACCTACTTCATCTCCCACAGGTCAATTTGGTACTGTCACATATGCGTGTCCGCTGGGGTATCATATAACACCAGTCCAAATGGAGAAACTACGCATTTTCAAAAGGAAATGCTTCAGGCTGGTCACTGACCTCAATCGACAACCCAACTTATACAAATATTACAATAACAGCTTGGTATACACTGCCGTTAATATTGACCGCCTCTATAGACGCTTCCTAGAGCTGTCTATCAAATTTATTGAAAACCTCCCAAATAGTCCCAATCACATAATAACTTCACTACTACCATCTCGTCTAGATTACAGGGCTCACTACCTGAATTGTCTCCACACCGGAACTCTCTTCATCTCTGGAAGATTGGTTAATGACTCCAACCAGGTAGTGTACCATAACACCGAGCTGGCACCCAATCAGTTCAAATACTGTAACTACAACCATTCTCCAACATTCTGCGTTTTAACGAACAACCAGAAAGTGTTACCCCACCCGAGACCACTAACTTACCATATCCCACGCCAACCTACCTCCTTAACCATCAATCCCTATATTCACCAACTCACATTACATTTTTAAATTATTATAATATTGTTGTGATTAATTATTTTCTATTAGCCTAAAATTTTAGAACTGTCAAAACTCTGTTTTAAGTGTAAGTAAATTGGCGCCTTTTTACGTACACGAAATGACAGAAATAAAAATTATTGTAAGACTGTGATTACTGAAGGGAGAAGACTTTTATAAAATTGTAAATAAAAGAACGTCTGTTGAAACAACAATCTGACTGTTTGATAAGTTATTGGTATTTATTAACTAACAAATATTAATTAGGTTAAGCTAGAATAAGTTAGTGTTAAGCTAAGTATTAGATTAGATTGAATTAAAAAAATAAAAATTCTGGTTTTCTGACGCTTTCCAGGAAAACTGTTAATATTAATACCTATAATACTCAAATAGTTATTCACACATTCAGTTAGGTTTGGAAAATGTGTAATGTATACTCGTGCATGTACACAATTGTATCACTAGAATTATAAGTTAGCTGTAGTACTTAATGTAAACATTGATTATTGGTCAAATAATCACAGTATGTAAAAAAAACAAAAGTACCATTGTGCAGGTTTATTACTTAATTTCTGCCGATAGTCTCCGGTGACTATCGCTGGGAAATTATTATTATATCTCACAAATCCAGGGTAATACGGATAAGTGTATACATTTGAATACTAGATGTTGATCGCCTTATTTGGTTGGCCATTCATCCATTTTGATTTGTTACATTATATACTGAAAAATAGTGTTTTGATTTTCTTGCAGGTTATTTACGTGTTTCGTAATCCTAAAGATGCTGCGGTATCGCACTTTCATCATTGGCGTGGCATGTTCGGCTTTAAAGGAAGCAAGGAGTCTTATATGCGACATTTCATGAATGATTACGTGAACTATAATCCTTTCTGGAAACATGTTTTAGAGTTTTGGAATTTACGACATGAGCCACATGTGTATTTTACTAGTTACGAACGCATGAAAAGCGATCTCCCAGGCGTTGTGACAGACGTGTGTCGGTTTCTGGGTAAAACGATTACACCGGACCAAATAGACAAGCTCGTGGATCACTTGTCATTTGAAAACATGAAAGTGAATCCTATGTGCAATCATGTGTCTGAATTTAAGAGTATTAGAGAAGCCGCAGGACTTGACTGTCCGGAATTCAGGTATTCATACAGAGTGTTTTATTTTTGTTTTTCCTAGTTAGTTATCATTTAAGATTAAAAAAATATGCCCATGGAATAGGACGAATATAATATAGAATATTAGAGTGGGACGTATCCGCTGCCGACCGAGTAACTAATTTATTACTTTTAATATTTCCTTTTTTCCATAACATTTTTTGTTTCCTTTTTTTCTTAAATTCTAAATTGTAAACTTGACAAAAAATACCTAAATTCTAGCTTAATTATATTATTTTATAATTTAGCTTTCGACGACAGAACTTTATTTGTTTTTTAATTATGTTTATTTGAATAACTTAAATTTAACTTACATCTATATATATATATATATATATATATATATATATATATATACATTTTTTTTATATTAAATTTAATATAACATAAATCTAATTCTACCCCAATCCTAGAAAAGATAAATCTGTGTAACTTGGTTGATGTTGGAGTTACTTTATCGACTTTGGTACACAGGTCTTTATTTGCCATTCAACCACCAAACCTGTTGGTGCTGTTTAATAATGTCATCCAGGTTTCTATGGGCAATAGATCTACCGAACCGCAAAAGCTCTTTTCCGGTGCGCGTAACTTCTCGATCGTACCACAATCGCCCTTCTACGGAAGATACACGAGGGTTGCCTTTTATAGTTCGGGATTAGAGAACAAAAACAAATATTGATCATCGAAAATCACTTTATTGTTTTTCAAAATATTCCCCATGAAGATATATACACTTTTGCATGCGTTTGAACCAATTGTCGAAGCACTTTTGCCGCTCTGATTGAGGTATCTCCAACACATGCATTCTGAATGCAGCAACCGCTTCTTCAGGTGTCGAAAAACGTTGACCTCGCAGTTTGTTTTTTACGTACGGGAATAAAAAGAAGTCATTCGGTGCCAAGTCAGGACTATACGGCGGATGACCCATCAAATCAATGTTTTGGGTGCTCAAAAATGCAGTTGTCGCAGCCGATGTGTGAGAGCCCGCATTGTCGTGGTGAACAGTGATCTTTCTTCGGCGGTTGGTTTTCCTGAGTTCTTGGAAGACAACTGGCAAACAAATGGTTGTGTACCACCCAGAATTGACTGTTCTGCGTTATTCTAGTGGTACGGTTGCGACATGTCCAGTTTTTCCGAAAAAACTGGCGACCATTTGCTTGGAAGTGCTTCGTGCGCGAACAACTTTTGTTGGATTTGGCTCATCTTGAAACACCCAGACAGTCGACTGCTGTTTACTTTTGGGCTCATACGCGTAAATCCACGATTCATCACCTGTCACGATGTCATAGACGTGTTTCGAAGCACCGCGACCGTATTTTTTGAGCATTTCATTCGACCAATTGACACGAGCCTTTTTTTAGGCGATTGACAAATTGTGTGGGATGCAACGCGAACAAATTTTTTTGACAGTCAAATGTTTATGCAATATTGAATGTATGCTGGTCCCACTAACGCCTAAGGTTGTCTCAATCTCACGATAGGTCACATGACGATCTTCCAATATCAGTTCGCGCACAGCATCAATGGTTTTCGGAACAACAACTGATTTTGGACGACCTTCACGAAATTCATCTTGGAGTGAACTACGACCACGATTGAATTCACCATACCATTGATAAACACTGGTCCTTGATGGAGCTTCATCGCCAAAAATTGAATTAAGTTCATCCATGCACTGTTGCTGAGTTAATCCACGCCGAAAGTTGTAAAAAATAATCGCACGAAAATGTTGACGATTTAATTCCATTTTTGGGCCGAGATGAATCTTTTAAGTTACTGTAAACAACACAAATAGCGCTCGTATGTCAAAACGTTCTGAGTGCGTATAACCTCAAAAATGTCCAACTTTACGACAGAGCTGTCAATTGCCGGATTACAACACTAGGGTTGCCAAATCCCGAAAGATAAGAGGCAACCCTCGTACTTACATGATAAACCAGCGGAACTGCGGATTCATCCTGTATAAGACCGATCACATCAAATTTGAGAAACGCCCCTGGTGGAACAAAGCCGCTGCTCCAAAAATTAGGTCATCGGACGCAACTATTGTTCTCGCAATATGTCCTCTGATTAATTTGTTCACAAAATTATCAACCCTGTTTATGTAGGCTTTGTTATCGAAAGTCTCATTTGGATAATACCTTTTGCAGTCAGATTCCGGTGTTCGATATAACCTGAAACAAGTTGTAAGACATTTTCTTTCGAACACCCGAATCTTTTCCATCATATTTGGACCTATATTGAACCACACTGGGCATCCATATATAATCATGGGCCTGATTAGGGCCATGACTTTTATCCTGCTATCAAGTTGGCTACAATGAAATAATCTCCTTGTCATAGTAAACGCTTCCTTAGCCTTGTCCAAAGCAGCCTCCAGACGTTTATTAAAATACAGGTCAATGTGAAACTAACCGCCGACGAATCAGCACGTGCGCCTCTGCCTCATGATCCGTACCATCGGATCAATTGTGTAATCCGTTTAGGGTATCTAAAATAAACACAAGATACCCTAATTGCACTATCGATGTGCGCGTCAAGTCTTCTGTGGGTTTCGAAGTAAACAAACGGATCACCACAAACGCGTCCGAGTGTAGTGCAGTAATATATATGGAAAGTAATATAAATGAAATATGAAAATATGAAATACGCACCGTAGTGTGAAAATTGTGTGGAACTGTGCAGTGCGGGAAAACTTGCGTCGTTTCTGGCAGATACCCATTATCAACAGCGAAGAACATCACCAAAAGCACATCCATTAAAGCCGTATACCATAGCAATAATATAGCATTTCCTCATCGGTCTAATGTTCTTGAGCTTAGAAATCGAATTCGTACACGCGGCAGTGGCCTGATGCGTTGATCTTTGGTTCTATATTTTAGTGATTCTAATCGTGACAGCGTCGGTTCGAATCACACGCTCTTCACTATCCTCGCAAACGCTATAAACTTATACCCTTTCCTTTCCTTGTGTCTGTTTTCCTTATTTCGCACCACTGTTGCGTCCCCCAGGCATCGATACTCTCGATTGATTTATAATCTTTGGAGTGTTTTTGGTGTTTTGAGTGGCGTAATATTCGTTACGAAAGGATTTCGGCACGGATCTAGTGGGGCACCTACTACAAGGGCATAACACCTGTAGTGGTTGCTTTCGCTTATCTATCGCCGGGTCCAAGTAGCACCCTTCTCTGAGGTGGTTTGGTTTTCTGTGTTGGGCCATGTCAATGGAACGGGAATTTCACGTCGATCTGTGTAACATTCGCGGCCTAAGATGCAATTTCTTCTCTGTGTCTGCCCAGAACCCAGCAATCCTTGCACTTAGCGAGACACAGGTAATAACTAATACAGATATTTCTGATTTTACTATACCCGGTTATAACTTAGTGCCTTTGTTCTTTCCCACGCTTGGTAGAAACCTTGCATGCATGCAGCGACAAACTGAGAAAGGTTGGTGCAAGGCTAATAACCTTGCCAGGAAAAACAAATTATTATGGACAATTTAACAAGTCTCGGATAAGGACCGGATACCGGTGGGGAGACTTGCTAAATAAGACCAAGACCGGGCCCCGGTTGTAGTGCCGATGATGATGATGACATTCCCACAGACTGTGATGGTGAGCAATTTCATGATTTCCTCAGATTTGAGGGCCTTGCCATTCATTATCAGCTGTGGAGCCGATAATCCACTTTTCTTTGTGAATGTTGTATATTGTGGCTTCGTTGCATTGAAGTCGACGAGGTTGGCCTTTCCCCACTGTAGGACCTTATCCAGATCCCGCTTCAGAGGGTCAGTCTGTCTACATCTCAGCTGGTGCGACGTTCATGCACTAATCGTCCGGTCAGTCGAAAAAAGAGGAAACAAGCGTACTATACACATAAGTGCGCGGAACAATGCCACGAATCTCCGAAGAACAGTACCCATGATAATATCTGTAAAACAGACAGAGGTCGGCTACGCGCCTTCGATGTGATAGCGACTGAAGTCCCGACGCCAGCGCCGAGTCCCCGATCAAGCGGATCGCTCGTCTCTGTATGCTCTCAAGTAGGTCGAGGGTATGTTTAAGAGCAGAGCTCCAAACATGAGAGCCATATTCGAGCGCGAGTCTAATTTGGGATTTATATAGGAAAAGAAGTTGGGCCGGATTGAAATATTTCTTGCTAAGTAAGGCCAAGACCAGTACCCGGTTGATGATGAAATATTTCTTGGCTCTAAAAAGATAACTCAGTTTTCCAGAGGGTGATCTGACGATGTTCGACACGTGTTTATGCCACGATACATTCCCGCAGACCGTGACGCCTACCAATTTCAAGCCTTCCCCAGATACGAGTGCCTGGCCATTCATCATCAGTTGTGGAATCGCTGATCCACTTTTCTCTGTGAATGTTGCATACTGAGTCTTCGTTGCATTGAAGTCGACTAGATTGACCTTTCCCCATTGCAGGACCTTATCCAGATCCCGATTCTCAGAGTCGATCCGGCTACATCTGAGCTGGGGCGACGTTGATGCAGTAATCGGGCGATCACTCGGAAAACAGGAAACAAGCGTATTATCAATCGCAAAACTGAACACTTTGTTGTCCATTGTTTCCAACAAACCATTTATGTGAAGCAAAAACAAGGTTGGAGCCAAAATAGAACCGTGAGGTACGACCAAATTAACAGGATACAGATCCGAATACTCGCCGTCCACAATAACCCAGATCGATCGATTTTCAAGGAAGCTCTTCGTCCAGTCGCAAAACTGTTGGGAAAGTCCATACTCGTATGAACGGAGATTGATAAGCGATGCCCCGTGCCGGACACGGCCAAAAGCCTTGGAGATATCCAATGCGACTGCTCTTGACTCACCATGCTGTTCAATCGCAGATGTCCATATATCGGTTATAAGTGTCAAAGGGTCTCCCGTGGACCGCCTGCCACGGAATCCGTATTGACGATCATTCAGAAGTCCGTTGCACTCCACATACTTAATTAACTCGGTATTGATGACCTTTTCCATCACCTTGGATAGCATAAACAGCAATGCTATCGGTCGATAATTTTGTGGGTGTGTGTCCAACAAGCGTTGAACAAACCTTCCACACACGGAGGGTTGTTGATTTGGTGTGGGTTGGGTGGTTGCGTCAGGAACACGATGGTGTCTCCTGGCGTTTCATGATGGCTCTAAAATAATTTGGAAATTATTGTGAAAAATAGCAACGAATACCTCTAACGAGAAACAATCCAGAAGAAAAAAGGAATTCTCAACAGAATTGTCCCAAACAAAAGTATAATCCACGTTGGTTGATTTGATGTAATAATAAATGGTTTGTTTTATTTGATGATATAGATTTCCCAGGATTGAAAATGACTTGAGGCTTATGTCGTCAAAAAATAGAAAAAGCAAAATGCTTGTCGTTTGACAACCAACAGAATTTCATTTAAAATTTCAGCTGATTGCTGACATTGTTTAGGGTGGTGCCACAGGTAGCATTTAATTGCGAATTCGCCGGTTGTGTCAAGGGGGAATCCGCAACGGTGGGAGACACTTTTTTCCCCTCTTTGGAATTGGCTGAACTCGGGCGATTTTCTAGCAGGCATGAAAGGTTTTCCGTGCATAGGATAAGGGCAAGCGACTGCCCAAGACCGGCGATAGTTCTGGAGCACAGTTCTTACGGACTATTGCTGGTATTCCGTCCGGGTCGATTGCCTTCCTACAGTCCAGTCCATGTAGAATGCGTTGAATAGTATGTGGGCGAAAGCTCACATCCCGCATCGAAGACCGTACCGGCGCGATCACAGGTGGTTCCAAAAATCGTGATAGAGGTTTGAATTCGCGGAAAATAAATTCGCGAACACATTCGTTTTATCCTCTGAATTCTTGACTAACGTTCCGCTGTGAGAGCGAGCCCGATTATGAATGACGAATTTATTATAGTTATTTATAATAATATTTGCATGACGTTCCCCCTGACATAGTCCTGTGGGTGGTATTTACCAAGGGCGTCAGCACGGACGCGGGTTAAGCGAAATACCCCACAAAAATAAATGGCGCACTAAATTGTTCCGCAAGGAAAAGGAGAAAAACCAAACACACTGTCACAAAAGCAGACCAAAGTAAGACGCTGGAGTTATTGTTTTTTAAAACTTTATTAACACTGATGTTCTTAAGCGATAAATCGCGACCTGGATCCGGCCTTATTTCTGTTCTTAATTATTTAGCACTCTCAAGTTCACACTTCGTTTTAGGCAACTACACAAGCGTAAAAAGGACTATTTCCCCGACTCTGATAACGCAACGGCCTCGACTTCTCTATGGCAAGTGCGCACACCACGAATAATGAAATCTGACTCCTTCGGTGTTGGACGACATTGACCTAGCCTCGGTGATTGCGATGAGTTTCTACGCACATTATCGCAGGGGAAACCATCTTTCCTTCGCCCCAATGACCAATGAAAAACGATTTGCATCTCATTGGAAGGCTCTCATGAACAATGTCCAGAACCATTGGATGTCTTTACCTTGGAAGGCAAGACAATGACATGCCTTGGGCGAAGGGAAGGAAAAAAACGAAAAAGGAAAAAACCATATGCCGCAGGTCAAACATGTTGATCGATGTATGGACTGGGCATATTGCCGCCGTCCGATAGAGATAGGTTTCATGATTGACGCTAAGTCAATAGAGCCTTTGCCGACGATGACTAGGCACAGGGTAGATGGGGTAGTGTTTACTTAAAAAGTAACGAGGGACATGGTTATGAGGGCAATGTTTTGTTTATTCCATTGCCGATGCGTATAGCGTCATTTGATAGTTCCTTGCATGGAGCATATCGTCGGTCGCTGGGTCGAGTGCATGTTTACTCAAAACAACACCCGATCGAGGTAGGTAGCTATGGCTACTCTGGGATTTGTCTATTTAATGATCGACCGGTGACAGAGGTGAACATGTTATGCAGCATGTGAGGAAATGCTCCTCGTCTCTGCATATTGACATGTTCCATGTTTATGCCGGTTATCTGAAAGGGCAACCAAATTGCATTTCAGGTCATATGCGGATCAATTATAATGTACGCAGATTGCCGACTTCCCATCCGCCGATTTGTCGGATGTGTTCTTTGTGTTAAAACAACACTAGAAATTCCTATAGGCGGCCAGCAATGGTTGCGCTGTAGGTTGTTGATTATACAGACGACCGATGGTTCAGCGGTGATGGGAATAAACATGTCTTGCACATGTAAGAGGAAATGCTTCTTCGCATCGAGCATTGGTCTGTGCATGAATCGATGCTGCTTACCTGATGAGGTAGCCGAATTAGCTTTCGGGGTTTATGATGCGTTGGATGCTGGTGAAAGCCCGATGTCATGGCAAGATGGTAATCTTGTCATGAACCTACATTTCAGGAATGCTTAAATAGGTGCAGGAACAATTGGTTGGGTAAAGCGATGAATGGTTCTTCGGGCGCCATGAGGAACCCCACAGTCCCCCCGGAGATCCGAATGGGCAACTAGTTTACCTCCGGAATTCTTTATCTCAGAAGGTACCATCATGATGTATCTGGGCCATATATCCGAAACATAGTAAGGTATTTCTCCCGACGATATCGCGTGACGGGTGGTATCTCGCCTTGGGATCGACTACCACCTAAACCAACCTTTTCTCGAACCGGTCCATCAGCCAAACTCCGAAAGATGGCCAGGGATTACTCCCGACCATTGCATGAAGCCTATAGTGAACCCAAGTACTTTGCATAGACTTTACCAATGCCGATAAGGAATTTCCGTTTCCTTGACATCTGTTGGGCTGCCTTATGGGGTACAAATAAACAGAATTCCTTGGAGCGATATCGCGGATCTGCAAGAAACACTTCCCGTAACAGAGCCAAATGTACAACATGTGCCTTCGATATGATAATGAATGTAGCTGTATTTTCAATTAGGTTAATTGCTCGTCTTTGAATATTATAACGTAGATTGAAGGTATGGTTAGCAACAAAATGTGTGAACAGTATTCGAGTTCAGGTCTAATTTGGATTCGTTTTGCTCCGGAACTTCCAATCAGCACGAATATATATTAGCAACTGTTCAAAAACAAAAATAAATAAATAAATGAATAGTCGACAGTTACTTATTAGCACCTCAGAGCGCCGTCTCAGCGTTGGATCTGTTCCTCATTTGGATAATGTATCGTTTGTTAAGTTTTTTGTTACGGCTACAATTTTTATGGAGCTATGAAGCTGCCAAGAATGATGAAAGAAGTTCACTGAACATAATAGTAATATACAAAATGAGTTTTATTACTCAAAACAAATTCGAAATTACTTTCTTGGTAACTAAAACCGTGACATACTAAGATTAATTTAATTATCTTTATAATGCTTACAATATGATAGAACGTGGTAAATTAATTTTTGATGTTTAAAGAAGCTAATCATTTTTACGTCTTCCCAATCATTTAATATAAACAAAGAAGTTGCACAAACGTACAATACATACATTGATTTTTAAATTGCAGATTTGTTCGAAGGGGAATTGTTGGCAGCCATAAAGATGAACTACCACAAGAGGTCATCGAAGAATTCGATAAATGGACAGCAGACAATTTGGCCGAGCACAACATGACCATCGAAGACATAATTTCATACCGCAAATACGATTCTTAACATGTTCTCACTAGAATGTATAAACAGGAAAGCCTCACATCCGCTTTTTGTAGCAAAAATAATAAAAGAAATGTAGACATTATATTAATGCGTGATCATTCACAACTTATGTACAAGGTGCAATACATGAAATAAAATGATAGTATTGTTTATATTATTTCGGTTAGTACAGGTGGTATAAACATATAAATAGACTTACGAACTAACTTAAAAACTAAGGCATGCGAATTTGGGGGTGGGGGATTGCGGGGGTTATATATCGTGGTGCCGGCACGGGAACAGGTTCACACATACTCCACACTCAAAATCGCGAAACTGCGCACTACTGAAGAGTAAAAAATAAAAACGCTGGTGATGTCCGGTTGCTTAATCGCCCTTTTTATTTGTATGTATTTTTTTAATCGAAATAACACGGGCTTCGTCTATTGTTCCTTTCTATTTTTGTGCATCTTCAATCAAAAGGATATGGGCTTTGTCTATTGCACCTTTTTATTTTCACGTTTACGTTTATTGTCGCAACCGATTCGCTTTTGATCGCGTTAGCCCACTAAAAGACCTCAGCGCGATTGACGCGGCGGTATAAATCAATGGGAGACACTGCTTTCGGAACGGGAGTGAATTTCCAAGTGCGTATTTCCCCTGGCTATCGCGACACTCGACCTCGTTTTGGTTCCTCGGTGGTTGGTATTAGACTCTATTGACCGGCCCCGGTAGCGGTAACATTTCGGCTGATTAGCTGAGGTGCATGGTTTGGCGGCTAATTAGCGACTGACTGATTACCGGCGAGGAAAAGTTCGTCGCGTCGCGGCAGTGGAGTCATAGCTAAAATCGACTCGCTGCCATTTACTAGGAACTTCGAAAAGAGTTGATATACCTGTATAAGGGATTTAGTTCCGGGGAATCATTGCCGTATAAGCTAGGTTCGATTCGTTGGTTGCGTGTACCGGGAAATTGGTTTCGGCCGCATAGCCAAATATGATCATTGTACATAAACTCTCAAGTAACAAATGAACCACAGAGTTCTTATCAGGTATCTTCACAACCTTATTCAAATTCAGGGACTCCGACGAATGGGCAAATGCAGCACTGGATCCGCACCAGTTATTCACTCAAAGTTGCGGCCACACATGCCATAGACAGCATCCCATCGGACGATACCGTCCAGCGGCGGAACACTCGTCATCATCAATACACCCATCACCAATTCAGGGTGGGCGGCTCTCTCCATGCCTCCACATCAATAGAAGTCCAAGGCCCTGGGCCTCCGTGCCCTGGAACAAACGGCTTCGCCAATGATGGGCGAATGCAGCAACCATAACCACCACCACTGCAACCGCATCAACCTTTGCAACAGCCACAATCGTTGCAACCACAAAATATTCAGCAGCAGTCCATGACTCAACAGCCTTTAACACAGCAACCAAAGCCCCAACAGTCTCTGCCGCAACAATCTGTGGCGCAGCAATCTAAGCCACAGAAATCTGTTCCGATACAACCTATATCACATCAGTCTGGTTCGCAACAAGCTGTGCCGTTACAATCGACGTCACAGCAACCTGTTCAGCAGCAGTTTATGGCACAGCAGTCTATGCCGCAGCAGTCGGTACAACACCAATCTGTACCACAGCAGACGGCATCACAATCTTTAACACCACAGTCTGTTCCTCCACAGTCTATCCCACAGCAGTCTGTACCACAACAGTCTATGCCACAGCAGTCTGTGCCACAGCAGTCTGTGCAACAACAGTCTGTGCCACAACAGCATAGGATACAGCAAAGTATGCAGCAGCAGTCTGTTCCGCAACAGTCGTTGGCCCCACAACCGATGGGGCAGCAATCTATACCACACCAATCACACCAATCAAAGGGCCAAAACAAATTGGCGATCCAGTTGGTGAATCAACTGACGGAGGTTCTTAAAGGCGGCGGATTCCCGCTACGTAAGTGGAAATCAAATCGCCACAAGGTACTGAACTGGCTGTCCGTCAATTCACCGGGTTCTGAAGAAGTGTACCAGTTCATCACGAGCGAAGAAACGAAGCTACTTGGTGTGAATTGGCATCCCGGACCGGACTATTTGAGCTACAAGGTGCAGAAGATTCCGGAGATATCATCGCTCACGAAGAGGAAGGTCCTGTCACACGTCTCCAGACTATATGATCCATTAGGATTGGTCGCTCCAGTGGTGGTGCCAGCCAAGCTGGTATTGCAATAACTGTGGCTTAGAGGTGTCGATTGGGATGAACCACTGGATGAAGAGATCCGGAGAGAGTGCAAGGAGTACTTCGAAGGATTGCTAGCGCTGGAGTCGGTGAAGATCCCACGGTGGTTGGAACATCCGAAAACCCTTCAGTTACATGGATTTTCGGACGCAAGCGAGAAGGGCTGTGGAGCGGTCCTCTACGTCAGATTTGAGGAGAACGGTGCTTCTCAAGTACGTATCATCATGGCAAAGGCAAAGGTGGCCCCAGTCAAGCAGGTGTCACTCCCAAGACTCGAGTTATGTGGCGCTCAGCTCTTGGCGCGGCTTTTTTTGTTCGAAGGCGCTTCAACTTAGCGAGGTTCAATGTTTCGCATATACCGATTCCACGGCAGTGCTACAATGGCTATCGGATCATCCCGGTCGGTGGAAGACATTCATCGCAAATCGTACGTCGTACATTTTGGAAATGCTGCCAAAAGGCCAGTGACATCATGTACCGACTGCGTCCAATCCAGCGGATTATCTATCAAGGGAGCTTAAGGAAAGGGAGCTCGCCGGAGCAGAGCTGTGGTGGCGAGGGCCGGGCTTTTTGCGAGACAAGGAGCTGAAGTTGCCCCGGACGCCCACTCTTCAAGTCCGAGAGGCGAACACCGATAGACCTCGAGAAACGAAGGGCATCGTATTTCGTAATACAGCAAGAGGAGCTGTCTATAACAAGAAGAGTCTCCAGCCTCACTCGAACGGTGCGAACATAAGCGTGGCGGAAGGCGGACCTAACGGCCATGAGAGCCGGAAGGCAAGTATCAAGACAAAGCGAACTGATTGCGCTCAACCCATTCATCGATGACCAAGGAACCTTTAGGGTGGGCGGAAGACTAGAAGCAGCAAAGATGGAATACGAACGCCGACATCCACCAATCTTACATCGAAAACATCACCTGGCAAGGATTATCGTGAGAGATTTGCACTTCAGACTGATGCACGCTGGAAGCCGGTTACTGCTATCCGCAGTGAACTCCCGGCACTGGATCATAGGGAGTCGAAGATTTGTCCAGGGGGTCATCGCTAAATGCACGATTTGCGGCCGTCACAAGGGACGGATGCTAGCTCAACAAATGGCGGCATTACCAGCCAATCGGATTAATCCCGCAAGGCCAGTTAGTAACACCGACGTGGATTATGGAGGTCCTATCAGCGAGCTGTCCAGTGAAACTTTCCTGGCAGCATTAAGGAGATAGTGGCAGAAGATGAGACGGTTGAACCGACAGTTCAAGGTGGGCGGAATGTTGGGGACGGAGCAGCACACGATGGCAACACTGGTGCGGGCACCACTGAAATGCTGTCATGACAAACAAATGTCAGCAAACAGCTGACATTTCAATTATATTCAAATTCGAGCTGTCATTTGCAAACCCGTTTCTACTTGTCGTGTGTAGCGTAAATAATAAACAAACCATTAATTAATATTCGATCGGTGTTTGTTTCTCACTCTTGTGGTTGTTATTAATGGTCGGTCCTTTGGTTAGCAACGTAAGAGCCTTTCCTCGTGAGTCGAGCAACATCAGGAAACCCCAGAGAGTCCAAGAACTGAGGGACTACGATCGAAAGAAGGGCTGTTCGATCCAACCAATTGAGGTAATTCCTTTCAGTTTCAACCACATTCGGATTTACCATTGTTTTCAGTCAACGGCAAAGACCACAAACAAATTTAGCGTTTACACAGTCCACAAAGTACAAGTTTTCCTTAGAATAACGGGGTTGGGTTGTCTCCATTATTCTAGGTAATTAAGAATTAAAGGATGTGAATTTATATATTCGCCTAAGGGAACACTTCCAACCATAATTTGCAAAAAATCATTATAAAAAAAACCATTTTCAAAGTCGATGGACACGATTTAAAAGGTCTTGCTTCAAAGATCTTGCTAGAATTTTACACATTTTTAGATAAGATTTACTCGCGGATAGACGACGGTTTTTGTTCATTGATCAGATTTAGTTTTACAAGACAACAAACAAAATTATCGATTTTATTAAGGGGGTATCCTGGTGTAGAAGGCCCAAAAAAGCAAATTTTGTCGATTTTTTTTTTCAGGATTTAATATAAATTTTTGCAAATTTGAGCATTTATTGTGCATAAATAGAAGTATTAAAATTAATATTTTCATTAAATTTTATGCACAAACAAGCAAGTTATAAGTAAAAGAGATCAGGCCAAACAATTTTTTTTTTGGGGTGTGCAGTGTAGAGCCTCGTTGGATGATCCGTAAAAAAATGGTTTCTTTTAGATTATAAGCGTAGTCAATTGATGAGTATTTAAGGTGTGGGGTTTCTCTATATTACGCGCAGAACCAACCCACAATTACAACCCAATTTCGCCCGCTAACCGCGCAAGTTATGTTTCCGCGAGTGTTTCTTCTTCTTCCGCACTGGACCACTCGACAGTAATAAATGAAACAAGTCTTTCATAGTTACTTCCTCTATTTTTTCTTTATTTTGCTATCTCTTTCTTCTTCTCTCTTTTCTTCATTTATTTTTACACTTTGTCTTAACTCTTTATTTTCAATTAGGTATTTCCTTTTAATTTCTTAAAAAATAATAATCGGAGGTTACTGAAATTCCTTAACAGTTGTGTATATACAATGTCAGTTCAATTCTTAACGATTGTCCACCTTTAGTCAAATTCTTTACAATATTTAGGACACTTCTTTTTGCTCTCTCAATAATAACAATTTAGTTTCACTGATATTCTTTAGTGTTTGTGTACATATAATATTAGTTTAATTCGTAACGTTTGTCCACTTTTATTTAAATTCTTTACAATATCTAGGACACTTCTTTTTTATCTCTCAATAGTAACAATCTAACTTCACTGAAATTCTTTAGTGTTTGTGTATATATAATATTAGTTTAATTTCTAAAGTTTGTCCACTTTTAGTTAACACCCTTGTATTGATTCAAGTCTCCTATTTAGATAACGATCACTTCTAACCACACTGCACTACTCAACTTTAAACATTCGCGTTATTTCTTCCGACCACTCACAGTAACAAAACCTTTGCATTCGCTTTCTTATTCTCGATTAACCATCAGAGTTCCTGACCAACGACAGACTTAACTCTCTTCGTGAACAACCTCCGACTACCACTTTTATCACCAACCGCCAAATGCCGCTAACTTGCTCCTAATCAAAACTCGTCACCTCGGGGTCAACACCTCCCGATGACGATAATGCAATTACATTTCGCAGTGACCTAATTCCGTATTTTAACTTCAATTCGCAATTGCTTTGTACTGCAGCGTCAGCCGATATTTCTTCATCGATTTGCACCACAGTTCAATATCCGTACTTGCGAACTGACGCAATTAGTTCTTTTATGTTTCGTATGCAATTAATTGCTTTTCCGTGATTTGTTAATTGTTCCGGAATATGCAATTAATTGCTTTTGCATTATTGGGCAATTGTTTTGGAATATGCAATTAATTGCTTTATGTGGTTCACCGATTGCGATGAAATGTGCAATTAATTGCATTATCGTTCTGGGGGTTATTTGAGTTTATAACCGGATAGCGTTTTTCTGTTTGAGTGTATCAACGACCTCTTGTACATCATTTTTGTCTATGATGTCACTGACACACTTAACACGCATCACTTCAACCCCAATCTCTTCCGTCGGCCTATTTCACCTGCAAAAGGTACATACCCAAAGGACGCATAACCTGAATTCATTCTTCTATGCAGATAATGCATAACTGAATTCAGCCCCTTTATGCCATAGACATCAATATTCATGGATCACATGAGATTTCTACAGGAAATCAAAAATCTCATGTTTGGTTAGCAACAGCAAAGTCTGGGCAAGCGACGCTGTTGCTATATAGCGAAACCACTTGGGTAATATCAAATTCTTTTAGTTTGTTCCCACGTTGATATTACCCCAAGCAATCGTGGCGTCCTTCGACCTCCCCCAGACACCACGATTCGCCGGGGATCAATAACCCCAGAGTCAGGGGAAGAGTATAAGAAATATATTTTTCAACCTACCCCATTTTCCCTTCTCGGAGTGCATTGCACTGTTACATTGTTACATATCTGATTGATCACACTCTGAGATCAATCAGATATGTAACTGGGTCATGCGGTCACCAGTTGGTTTTGCTTTCGTTGCATGAGAAAGCAAACCAACCCCGAGATCATCGCGCTCTCCGTTTCAGTTTTCATATTCTCTCTAAGCCCATTGACTATTGGATAAATTCGCAAGAGTTTATTCACCTCGATGGGCGGGGAAATGAGAGAATACGGATGAGTGTGTGATGGAGATTTGTTGATCGTGTGGATATAATCAGTCAGTCGTCTTGCATCCCTTGTAGCGTGTGCACGCGAGTGCACACACACCCCCCAAGTGTAGTCGAGTACGTACGAGAGTTTTCCATCACAAATTAAGTTGCCGCGAGTTAGAGTTTTTGGTGTTCGCAGCAAATTAATCACGTACTCGACGCGGAGGGAATGACAATCAATTCTTCTTTCACACATCAACAGTTATTAAAAAACAAAACTCGGAATCACTCTTAGTTCTTTATTCAATTTTTATTGTTTTCTATTCTTTCCATTTCATTCGAAGTCTTATACACTGACTATGGTTTATAACTAATTCTTTACTCTAATAACAATATTTTTCAATTAATGTCTTATTCCATTTTTAATATTCTTACTTAACATCTATTCGTTTTAGCTTCTTAATGTTTAATTCACTTTTATTTTAATTCCAATATCGTTTTAACATTTCGTTCAGCTGCTCTTCTTTTTACACTTATTCGTCTTTGACTTATTATTCTTAAATTCACTTTTAACTTTCGTTTAACAATTCGCCCCAGTTGCTCTTCCTCTTACACCTACTCGTTTTTGACTTATTACTCTTAAATTCACTTTTAACTTAATTCCAGTATCGCTTTAACAATTCGTTTTAGTTGCTATCCTTTCACACCTGTCCGTTTTTGACTTATTAATCTTAAATTCACTTTTAACTTATCTCCAATTACGTTCTCACATTTAATTTAAATTCCACTTTCTTTATGCCTATTAGCTTTTAGCTTCTTAATCTTTCAACCACTTTTAACTCGTTTCCATTAACCTTCTAACGCTTCGTTTTAAATCCTCTTTAAGATCTTCCTACCGACACCAACGACTGACTGCCACTTCTCTTATTAACCACCAACTTTCGACACCTCGGGGTCATCATCCCCCGATGACGATAATGCAATTACCTTTTGCAGTGACCCAATTTCCGGATTTTAACTTTAATTTGTAATTGCCTTTTTACTGCGGCGTCAGCCGATATTTCTTCATCGCTTTACGCCACCGTAATTATCATCTTTATTTATGATGTCACTGACATACCTAACACGCAAGAGTTCTCCTTGTTTGCCAATTCCTTACATTAATTTTCTGTTAAACGTGAGCCGAATATAACTATTAATAAACACTAAACGCATATGTTTCGTTTAAAACAAAGTTGTGTAACAATAATAATCAATAAACAGTGTCCTGAATACCACCGGAGATTGCTCCTTACAAATCATTGTTAAAATAAATTAAAACAAAATACAAAAAAAAAATAAAAGTCTAATCCCCATGAACAAGTGTTTTATTTTCTTGCTGGGAACAGTGACATCAAGTAGCAGGACAACTGAGTGCATCTGCAAGGATAGTGGCAAGTAAGTGAAAAGTGCATCTCCCGAGGCGAACATCAATCAAGTGGTTAAAGAATAAATCCCATCAGGATCCACTATACAAAAGTATACATGCTCATAAGTTGCTGGGTTCCCTTGTGAAAGGATACCAATAATACAATAAAGAGAAAAGAACAGTGTTCGTGTAATATGATGGGGATAGGAGTGAACCAGTTTCCGTGCCGGCACCCCTACTTCTTCCCCACAAGGGTATTTAAACATTTTTTTTAATAAAAGAACGTGACTGCGGTCATTTTTTGCGAACATTTTTAACATATTTTTATCTATAACTTTTTATAAACAACATTTTCACTTCTAAGAATACATTCATCAAGTGTGAAACAAACCAACTGTAGGGCTCACGAAACCCTACCACCCCCCCCCCCCCCCCATATATACATATCCCTATGTACATATCCCTATGTACATATCCCTACATATATATCCCACCCATCACCCTCATTTTAAACATCTCATAACTCTAAACGATCCCCGAATCGTCATCAAGCAAACATAGCAGCTGCCCAAAATAATGATTCTAAAAATAATGATTCTAAAATCTGCTCAAAGTGACGATTCTGAAATCAAATCGAGCAACCAGCAGCTGCTAAAAATAAGAAACTCCTGCATTCTAAGTCAAAGACCATGGTCGTTGATTGAATACCATCAGCAAAACCAATATCGAGCAACCGGGGCAGCTGCTCGAATATGTTTGGCCAAACAAACTTTCATATGTTTCAGGGTTCAGGTATAAAGAGGAAAACGACGACGTTTTCCAGGATTATTGTATTATTTCACCTCATCACGGGCATTTCCATTTTCCTTGATCATTCGGATCATCACACTATATTTAGTCAAAGTTATATTGTTATTAAATAAATATATTAAAATTAAACACAGTTTTTTATCTTCCTACACACCACGCTCTTCCCCCAATCAAAGAGGAAGCACGACGTGGAGTTAACACAACCTTTTATTTAACAAAAATCAAATGAATTCATCTATAAAATTATGCGTTATCTTGCACACGCGTTTCGAAAACATGGTTTTGAGAAAAATGCATTTATAGTTTCCGAGCACTGTACAGCGTGCTCGGGCATGCGTATTTTCTGAGCTCATTTTGACCAGTTAAAATACAGATTCATACTTGGGGCCTTGAGAGCAAACTCTACAACTGGTATACTAAACCCCTCCCCCCTCATCCGACCGTAATAAAGCCCGCCGTAATAATAACAAATCTGCTTGCCTCACACCACCACCTGCCCCCGTGTCGGTTTCGCCAAACCCCACGGACCACTTACCTGAAAAACCCCCATAACTACATCCCAATCGGCATGAGTTTTCGCTAATGCAGCGCATTAGCACCTTAAATACTTCACGCATTAAAGGGATCAAATCTTTAATCTAAAAGTCCCTGTAAAAGAAAACTTGCCTTTCATGCCTCTCGTCGCATACAATTCCCTGTAAGATTTCTTTTGTACCTTTTCAGGAATCCCAAAACTTATTCGGTACCTTCGGTTGCCAGGCAAATTCCAACTTTCCCACACCTGCACCGCAATCTCCACCCAGCATAAACATTTCCTACTACAGGGACATTAATGCTTTCAATGCATTACCTGGAAATGCCTGCAAAGAATTTTTCCTACAAGGGCATTCATACATGTATCAATGTGTCTCTGCATAAGCGACTAAAAACCGAATTTCCAATTAGTGTAGATTTTCACACTAGAGTTCGACACTTGCGTCGCCATAGATACCATGTACCATTGACACAGGTGGTATATACAAACCGTCATTGTATAACCATCTAATCTGCCTTGCAATGACTTGCAACTATCGATTCAGCTGCGAATACTTCTCTCGGAAATATTTCTTTGTTTGAATCTTCAAACGTCGTCGGATTGGATTCAATAGCATAAACATATGCAAACAAAAGAATCCGGTTCTCCCAGTCGGCAGAGATACGATATACGATCTCCATTATTTCAATCCATTTTAGCATCTAATGAGTGGCTGTTATTTACTCAGCCGACCCTCGTTACCGGACGATGTATTAGGTCGCTTCTTTCTTTGTCTGTATCCCTTGTCTAGGTTTCGTTTCGCTTTTGACCTGCAAGCGTTATGTAAACAACACAGATCTGAACGAGCACACACATACCACCATGATCCCCATTACGAGATCTGGTTCTCTCTTTCACCAAGAGAGACTTTACGTTTCTCTGGTGGTAAGTAAATACATATCCTTAGTGGAGAGGATATCTACCACCACACCACAAACTCACCCCAAACGAACGTTGAATCTTGGGGTCTCATTTTATCCGCCGACCACGCTGGTTGCGCGAGCTCCCGCTTCCGGATGCGCACGGAGACGTGATATATCCAGGAGTTTAACAGTGCATCTTCCTTTTTTTTGGACATTCCCAACAATTTTTTTTTCCTTAAATATATATATCAATATCCTGACACCTAATAAAAAAACAATAAAACCCTTCTCCAAATTACATCAAGTGAACAATAAAAATAATTCAGAAACTATGTGCAGTGTGATTCGTTTCATCAGTGTTTTACTTTCCTCCTGGTGGGCGGTGCGTTGCTGAGGTGCGTGTTTGTGCCTTGCATTCGGTTTGTATTCGGTGGAGAATTTAGTGAATGATGGGGTTGTGAAGTGAATCGGCGCCGTACGCCGGTGCAGCCTACTTCCTCCCCACACCCCTATCTCCAATTCCGCCCCCCCTTCGACCGCAAAACAGGCGCGAAGTATTCCAACTTCCACAGGTCACACACCCTCAACCCATCTGTCAAACTCACTCAGCAAACCATTAATTCTTCTGACAATCGGTATGTCTTGTCTAAATTTAGGAACAAAATGACCTACGAGAATGTCCCTCTCTATCTTTCATACCTCCACAACAAATATGACTCTGTCTGTTATGAAGGTAAAACGAAAACCAGCGTAATGGTCCCCATCCAGCAGGAATGTCTACCCACCGACTTTCCTAGCATTCGCAGCCTGTTCGTTAAGTTCCATAAAAATCTCGATATGCTCCCTAATAAAGTGCTAAAAGATCTCTCTGCATTTCGCCAATATAACGACAACAAAATGACCAAGCACTTTTGACCGTAATTAGTCGTGGTGCAAAAAATAATAGAAACAAGCTTGTTCTTCGACATTAATCGTTAAGAAAAAATGTATTTGAGGAAAAATAAGACTTAAAAATATACTAGATTTGGTGCACTGTAATATATAAAAGAAATACTAAATTTTTAATAAAAAAAAGCGAGAAATAGTGAACAAAAATATTGATTCCTGTTTTCCTTGGATTTGCCTGAAAAAAATAATAGAAACAAATTAGTTTTTTCTTTGTGTTTTGTGAAGAATTAATTTACAGTAAAAGTGTTTCATATCCTGAGGATGCAGGAACTCCCTGTGGTTGAACCTGGAACGGCTCGTTGGGGAAACGCCGCGCGGACTCTCCCGAGGCATATTGCGGTTGACCCCATTGGGTCTGTGTGTGGTCGTAGGACACACCAAACGCACCGCCAGCAGCCCGACTCTATTGGCTTTGAGCCATGTACGGCCCTTGAGCCGTCTCCCGTGGCACTCCATTCCGGTCTGAAGAAGAAATGGTGTCTCACCATGCTCCCACACCGGAAGAGGCCGAAACATAAGTACTACGAGGGTTGCCTTTTATATTTCGGGGTTAGAGAACAAAAACAAATATTGATCATCGAAAATCACTTTATTGTTTTTCAAAATATTCCCCGTGAAGATCTATACACTTTTGCATGCGTTTGAACCAATTGTCGAAGCACTTTTGCCACTCTGATTGAGGTATCTCCAACACATGCATTCTGAATGCAGCAATCGCTTCTTCAGGTGTCGAAAAACGTTGACCTCTCAGTTTGTTTTTTGCGTACGGGAATAAAAAGAAGTCATTCGGTGCCAAGTCAGGACTATACGGCGGATGACCCATCAAATCGATGTTTCGGGTGCTCAAAAATGCAGTTGTCGCAGCCGATGTGTGAGAGCTCGCATTGTCGTGGTGAAGAGTGATCCGTCTTCGGCAGTTGGTTTTCCTGATTTCTTGGAAGACAACTGGCAAACAAATGGTTGTGTACCAGTCAGAATTGACTGTTCTGCGTTGTTCTAGTGGTACGGTTGCGACATGTCCAGTTTTTCCGAAAAAACAGGCGACCATTTGCTTGGAAGTGCTTCGTGCGCGAAGAACTTTTGTTGGATTTGGCTCATCTTGAAACACCCAGACAGTAGACTGCTGTTCACTTTCGGGCTCATACGCGTAAATCCACGATTCATCACCTGTCACGATGTCATAGACGTGTTTCGAAGCACCGCGACTGTATTTTTTGAGCATTTCTTTCGACCAATTGACACGTGCCTTTTTTTGGGCGATTGACAAATTGTGTGGGATCCAACGCGAATAAATTTTTTTGACAGTCAAATGTTTATGCAATATTGAATGTATGCTGGTCCCACTAACGCCTAAGGTTGTCTTAATCTAACGATAGGTCACATGACGATCTTCCAATATCAGTTCGCGCACAGCATCAATGGTTTTCGGAACAACAACTGATTTTGGACGACCTTCACGAAATTCATCTTGGAGTGAACTATGACCACGATTGAATTCACCATACCATCGATAAACACTGGTGCTTGATGGAGCTTCATCGCCATAAATTGAATTAAGTTCATCCATGCACTGTTGCTGAGTTAATCCACGCCAAAAGTTGTAAAAAATAATCGCACGAAAATGTTGACGATTTAATTCCATTTTTAGGCCGAGATGAATCTTTTAAGTTACTGTAAACAACACAAATAGCGCTCGTATGTCAAAACGTTCTGAGTGCGTATAACCTCAAAAATGTCCAACTTTACGACAGAGCTGTCAATTGCCGGATTGCAACACTAGGTTGCCAAATCCCGAAACATAAGAGGCAACCCTCGTAGTATCAGTTGGCGGACAAAACAATTGAGTCGGAACGAAAGTACTATTCTCACCTCGGTGGCAGGGGCGACAAACAATACAACCCGCGGGCCCGATCCCGACAAATCCGGTGCTGACGCCGATGGTGGTCCACGAATGTGGCAAAACTCGTGGCGTCCTCGCCGGGAAGTTGCCGCATCGTGGACAGCTGCGCGCACAACTCCTCATGCGATATCCTTGGCTCAAAGTCCTCCCTCAGTCGCTCCTCCGCTTCATAAAAGGTCGCGGGAGGTCGCTCCTCAAACCTTCGGTGGGCCTCGTCGCACAGTCTAGTGGGCAACCACCGGAGGAAGCTACGCTCCTCCTCTGCCAAGCAATCCAAGGCCCTTCTGCAACCCTTGAGAAACAAAGTAAGTTTCTCGGGCGCATTTAGGCCTTCCTGTCTAGAGACCCTATCCGCGCCCAAAATGATCCGTGCAGGACCTGGCTGAGGACCCAATCCTCGCCCCTTGGCCGCGGACGACGTACTCGGCGTGTCCACCATGTTCCCGGCATAGTACTTGTGACCGCGAGGGGACATCGGTGTCGGAGAGGGAGCGTCCATGGGGTCGCCGCGCGAATCATGGAAGGTTTCTGTGTCTATCGCGGCTTCCAGCGGTTCGCGTAGCATATCAGGCATTGCCCGGGAAGGCGGTCCCTCCCTGTTGTCCTTTTGCCGCTGCCTCATCAGCATCAGCAGGCCGCTAATTCAATTTCACCGGGCCGGACCGGACGATCTGGTCAACACCCAACGGAAAGAAAACACTGAACCACGAGAATCAACAATCACAAAACGGTGTGGACTAACGTCCCGCGGGGCAAGACTCAAACGAAGGACAACAGCAAGAGACAGAGAACAATCAAAATCCGCCACCTCCGGCTCAACTAAAGAAAAATAAATTCGTCGCCAACAAAACTCAAAGAACCTCAGACTACACACCATTCACCCCATCGCACAAACACAAAACAAACTGCACACAACGGACAACCACTAGTTACCCTGGCCCAATCTTCAGAGCGGCAATAACGGCGAACAATGCCGAGGGAACCAATTCCCGAACGGAGGAAATTGTCCTCCGGCGCGCGGTACGGATTCACAATCGCATTTAGGATTTCACAAAATGTTAGTATAAATTTGGATGAAAAAATATCGTAATAACTGTAATATAAATCTTTGCGCCACTTGTAATATAAATTTTTCAAAATACTACGAATTTTCCAACAAGTACTTTTTAACATATGTCTTGTAATAGGTTGTGAAATGCAATATAAGGTGTGACGACGCAATCACCGAAATTAATGGAAGGTTTTAGCCTTGTAATTGTAATACAATATGTATACAGTTTTAGGTTTTAGGTTTTGTAATTGTAATATAATATGTATATACGAGTAGTTTTGAAGTTTACATAATGTAGTTTGGGTGCACCAAATTGTTGTATAAAATGTGTATATTTAATGTAATTTGTCAATGGGTATATATTATATATTTAATGTAAGATAATGTTTATACGAGGGTTGCCTTTTATATTTCGGGATTAGAGAACAAAAACAAATATTGATCATGGAAAATCACTTTATTGTTTTTCAAAATATTCCCCATGAAGATCTATACACTTTTGCATGCGTTTGAACCAATTGTCGAAGCACTTTTGCCACTCTGATTGAGGTATCTCCAACACATGCATTCCGAATGCAGCAACCGCTTCTTCAGGTGTCGAAAAACGTTGACCTCTCAGTTTGTTTTTTGCGTACGGGAATAAAAAGAAGTCATTCGGTGCCAAGTCAGGACTATACGGCGGATGACCCATCAAATCGATGTTTCGGGTGCTCAAAAATGCAGTTGTCGCAGCCGATGTGTGAGAGCTCGCATTGTCGTGGTGAAGAGTGATCCGTCTTCGGCGGTTGGTTGTGTACCACTCAGAGTTGACTGTTCTGCGTTGTTCTAGTGGTACGGTTGCGACATGTCCAGTTTTTCCGAAAAAACAGGCGACCATTTGCTTGGAAGTGCTTCGTGCGCGAACAACTTTTGTTGGATTTGGCTCATCTTGAAACACCCAGACAGTCGACTGCTATTTACTTTCGGGCTCATACGCGTAAATCCACGATTCATCACCTGTCACGATGTCATAGACGTGTTTCGAAGCACCGCGACTGTATTTTTTGAGCATTTCTTTCGACCAATTGACACGAGCCTTTTTTTGGGCGATTGACAAATTGTGTGGGATCCAACGCGAACAAATTTTTTTGACAGTCAAATGTTTATGCAATATTGAATGTATGCTGGTCCCACTAACGCCTAAGGTTGTCTCAATCTCACGATAGGTCACATGACGATCTTCCAATATCAGTTCGCGCACAGCATCAATGGTTTTCGGAACAACAACTGATTTTGGACGACCTTCACGAAATTCATCTTGGAGTGAACTACGACCACGATTGAATTCACCATACCATCGATAAACACTGGTCCTTGATGGAGCTTCATCGCCAAAAATTGAATTAAGTTCATCCATGCACTGCTGCTGAGTTAATCCACGCCGAAAGTTGTAAAAAATAATCGCACGAAAATGTTGACGATTTAATTCCATTTTTGGGCCGAGATGAATCTTTTAAGTTACTGTAAACAACACAAATAGCGCTCGTATGTCAAAACGTTCTGAGTGCGTATAACCTCAAAAATGTCCAACTTTACGACAGAGCTGTCAATTGCCGGATTGCAACGCTAGGGTTGCCAAATCCCGAAACATAAGAGGCAACCCTCGTATAATGTTGCTTGCACCAACTGCAATATATTATTCATGATTGTGGATTGTGTCGATGGAAATCGCCAAATGCTATAGAAAGGAATTGTGGCTACAATTGCTGTGGTTTCTCCGCTAAGTTTATCCGCAGCGCCAGTGCAACGTATATTTTTTAACGTTAAGTGTAACGTATATTTTTTGGGGTGTTACGTTAATTTTTGTGAGTGTTACATATACAGGTGAGGCGTTTCATGTTTAGTAGCGCCAGTGTACTGTAAAATTTCCTGTCTTTTGTGTATAGTGTTACATAAACTTTTTGCAGGTGTTAATTAAATTGGTCCGTTGGTTATAAATTGGTCCGTGGTTACGTGGATGGGGAGTATTACATAAATTTTCCAGTGTTGCATGAGTATTATCTTGTAATCTAGATGCCAGTGCGTTAATTGGTTAAATAAGTCACTGCAGCAATGGTGTGTCCGAAAATGCCAGTCTATTGTTTTTGTTGCACACTTGCCCACTGGGAATCCTATTCGGTGGAAAGTCTGTATTGCCAGTTTCAATGGTATTCAATTTTTTATCCGAAAGACGTTATCTGTGACCACGGGTAACGGGGTCACTTTTCCCAGTAGAACAACCGCTTCTCGATGCAATGGCGGCAAGTGCATTCGGTATCTTCCTAGTACGGTTACCGAACGGGTTGCAACACATCCGTTGTAGCTAAAACCAAGTTGATTTTGGCACAAAGCTTACCCTCAATTCCAGCGGATTGGACTAGTTAAAATTAAAACAATTCATTAAACACTACTTATTAAAACAATCAAACATTCCTTCGTGGAGTTTAAACTTAAACTTTTTCTAAAACAAAAACACGTCCTTCCTGGACGGAGGTTCACTTCATACTTCTACGACTTACTTCTTTCTTGTATTCTAAAAGACACTCTCTCTCTCCCTGTCTTCAGCCATCTCACCACCCTCTTCAAAGAGAAACGACGCAGGTTCGTACATCCGCTCGCATACAATCAAACACTGTGGAACGTGTTCACTCATGTTCCTTATATAATTAACTTCATATATTTAATCTAGATTTATTCGTTCCTGCCTCTAATTTATTCAATGTATGTAATACAAAAGTGTTTCCATTTAAATTCTACTCCCTCTCGGTGGGGCACTGGCGGTAGGGGAGGCCATCACGTAACAATACTTAGTTGTTGCACCTTTGTTTTTAATGACTGCTTCGCATCTTCGTCCCATGGAATTAACTAGTTTGGTACAAGTCGCTGGTGGTATAGAGTACCATTCATCTTTTATTTTGGACCAAAGTTCCTCCTTATTTTTGGCTTTGCAGTCTTCGATATTGCGCTTAAGAATGCCCCATAGATGTCCTATTGGGTTAAGATCAGGGGACTGCGATGGCCACTCAATAACATCGACGTTGTTTTGAAGAAACCATTCTTTAGCCAATTTGTGCTTGGGGTCATTATCGTGCTAAAACTCCCATTCAATAGGCATCTCCTCTTCAGAAAATTGTAGCATAATGGTGTTTAAGATTTCTACATAATCTTTAGCACACATTTTGTCCTTTATAAAAAAAAGATCCTGAAAAGCTCCCCCAAAATCATTAAATTGCCTCCGCCATGTTTCACTGTCTTTTTCGTATACTTTGGATCGGATTCTAAGTTCATTGGTCGTCTGACGTACATTTTTCCACCGGAACCAAACAAATTAATCTTGGTTTCATCCAACCATAAGATGTTATTCCAATTCGCACGGTGGAGGTGTTTTTTTTTGGCAAAAACGAGTCTCTGCTTTATATTTTTCTTGCTCAAGTATGGACCTTTTCTGAGACTTCTTCCAGGAAGACCCGCTTCTATTAGTCTGTTTCTAATTGTACGACTCGTACAAGGTGCGTTTAAGTCATTTTTTTATTCCGTTGAAGAAAAAAAACGGCTTGTTATTGGATAGTCGGATTAGCAGTTTGTCGGGTCGTGAGGGTGTTTTTCTTTTTCTGCCTCTGGTTTCCATTTTGGGACCTGAATGAAGAGCTGTGAATAATTTTTTCCTAGAGCAGTTCATTAGTTTAGCTATTTCATCCATTTTTTTCGCGTCATTTCTTAATTTTTTTATCAATTCACGATCGGAACTAGTGCAATGTACTCCACGACCCATTTTCACAAAATTTAATTTTTATTGTTTTTTTTTCTTTTTCTAACAAACACTAAAACACAAGTCTAACAAATTTACGAAGATTTCAATAAAGACGTGTGGGGGTGAAGTCGGTGCGCTGGCATGGGCGCTGGGTTCTACCACGTCCCCACAAATTGTTCGTTGGTTGGTGCACTGCTGAGAAGAAGGCATAGCGCTGGTCACTGACATCACCGAGCGAAAAGAATAAAGAAACGCCTAAGATACCACAGCACAGAAAATAAATCACACTAGATTGTTGGTTGTTGATGATTCTTTATTGTTCTCTGCTTGTTATTACAAGTGCACTTCTAATATTAAGTTCGTCTTAACTGTATGTTTAAATATTATGTTGTATTGATTTTTTGGTCCGATTAGTGCAAATTATAATTTTGCGTTAGACGCACTTTTTAGCTTAATAATGATTACAGATTCACTGAACTATTGAACACTTTGTTGATTACCGCGCTTTCGCAGCCTTACGCACAAATTACAAGTGTAATCGAATTACTCTTGGAAATCATTACCGTCATGGTCGAACTAGAAGGAGGTAGAGTAGTTACCATCGGTAACAATCAATATCTTTAACCGGATTATCAGTCGCCCCTCTCAACAACAGCCTTATCCTAGTTCTCCAGTTCAGGTAAGCGGTGTTTTCTAATCATCATCATCATCATCGGCGCTACAACCGGGAACCGGTCTTGATCCTATTTAGCAAGTCCTGAGGCTTTGTTAAATTGCCCATATTGATTTGTTTTTTCCGGGCAAGGTCATTAGTCTTGCGCCAGAGGCTCCCCGACGGGGAATCAAACCCGGGTCACCCGCGTGACAGGCGGGTATACTAACCACTATACTATCGAGGAGCCTAGGTGTTTTCTAATACCAGACTATAAATTTGTCACTGCATAATCGGGCTCTGTAGACGCTCGACTGGTAACGGCATATTGTAACATCAGGGGCATCGATTTCACCAATACGTATATAAATGCCGTCCACCAATATTTGCAAACGGCGATCCTAACTGAGACCCAGGTCGGTTCGTCAACTGATTCGACATATCTTCGTTGTTCAGGATACGACTTACATTCGAGATTCCGTTTTAAGGGTGGGGTCTGCGTCTTCACGCGGTCCGATCTGACTTGCCAAAGAATGGAGGCGTTAGAACCCAATAACATGGACATCATGTGGTTGAAAGTTGTACTGAGGAACTCTGTTAAATTTCTTTGTTGTCTTTACCACTTCCCGAGTGACGATCGGCTAGCGAAATTTTTTGAGCACCTTTCACGTAACGTCGACTGGATACAGATCAACCACCTGGCTTCTGCAACGGTCGTCCTTGGCGATATTAATGTACACAATTCCGACTGGTTGGTGCACTCCAACAGAACCGACGAGGCTGGGAGGCTGGGAGAGGTGTTCACTGTTAGCCACAACTTGACTCAGCTCATGGAGGAACCTACGCGAGTGCCGGATACCCGACGTGATTATGCGAACACCCTGGATCTGTTTTCGACATCCGAACCGAGCATCTATACCGTGGAGGTTTCTGCGCCACTGGGAAACTCAGATCACTGCTTGGTATCTGTCGCGTAACCACTTACATTACAAACGAACAACCGACCTAAGCAGCTTCGCCATGTAAGGAGGTATAGGGCTGCTAACTGGGACGATTTGCGAGATTTCTTCGCATCCTTTCCATGGTCCGAGGTGTGCTTCGGAAACTCCGAAGTTAACGCTTGCGCGGAGTCGGTATCAGAGATTATTCTTCTGGGGATGGAAATGTATATTCCACATTCCATCAAACGAAGTTCGTCTGATAAACCTTGGTTTGATAAAAAATGCGAGCTGATTACAGCGGCAAAAAATAGAGCTTTTAAGCAATGGCGCTCCAATCCCACTGATGTTAACAGAACTAGTTTTGTTAGAATCAGAAACGTGTGCAACCAGGCGATTGATACCGCGAAGAAGGCTCACAACGACAGGGTGATCAATAAGCTTCACGAATTTATTTTCCGCGAATTCAAACCTCGATCCCAGCCTTTTGGAGCCACCTGTGATCTCGCCGGCACGGTCTTCGATGCGGGATGTGAGATTTCGTCACTATTCAACGCACTATTCAACGCATTCTACGTGAACTGGATTATAGGAAGGCAACCGGCCCGGACGGAATATCAGCAATAGTCCTTAAGAACTGTGCTACAGAACTATCGCCGGTTCTTGGCAGACTCTTGCACTTATCTTATGCACGGAGGACCTTTCCTGTCTGCTGGAAAATCGCTCGAGTTCAGCCAATCCCAAAGACGGGAAAAAAGTGTCTCCCATAAAATTACCGCCCGATAGCATTACTGTCTATTTTATCTAAAGTAATCGAAAAGTTCATCAATACCGAGTTAGTTAAGTATTTGGAGTGCAACGGACATCTGAATGATCGTCAATACGGATTCCGCGGGAGGCGGTCTGTGGGGGTTCTCTATATTACATGAAGAACCAACCCACAATTCCAACCACAATGTCCATTTTATTTCGACCGCTTTCAGCGTGTCATATTATCCCCTATTCCACCGTTCATGCTTTTCACCTGAAATATCATGTTTTCCCAAAGGACGCATAGCTAAACTCATTATCCTATGCAGATAATGCACAATTGAGCTTAGCTACCATTTTTGCCATACGGCAACTCCATCCCTCTAACCATGAGATTTCCTCCTGAAATTCCATTCATGTTGGTTAGCAACAACCAAGTCAAAGCAAACGACGCGGTTGCATCATCATTCATTGGCTTGGGTAATTACCGCATTCCTTAGCGTTTTTCCCACGGTATTATTTCCCTAGCCGATGTAGCCTCCTATCGATTTTCTGCAGATCATCCATTCGCTTGGGATCAATGATCTCTTTTCGCACGTGAATAGCACCGGCTACATTTCCTCTCCTCCATGATTCTGTTTCCATACGGTTCAATGCAAGCTGAGATCACCATAGCCGTAAAACTAGGGCAGTAGGTCATTCTCAGAATCTGTAGTTGAAACCAGCACACACAACCATAGCGACCTCGAAATCACAGTACATCGTGTTTCTGTTCTCTCATTCTACCACGTTCGTCAATTATCAATTAACCGATACACACCATTGTTGAGGTCCGGCGCCGTGCTTCCTCTTTCGAGGGAAGAGCGGGGACCTTTTATTTTTATTCCATTTATTAAAACTCCTTCTTTTACTCTTCTTTTCGAATTGAATAATTTAACTTTATTCTTTTCTTTATTCACTATTCTTTATTTCGATTCTTCTCTATTTCTTCTATTCCTTTTCTCTCTGTATCTTTTTCATACGTATGTTTTTTCGATGGTTGCAACCAGAAATTTACTAACTGGAAAACCCATTTATTTTCACAGGTCAAGACGAAGTATACTTTATATATATGTATATTGATTTCTTATACATTTCTAAGATTTGTTTAAAACGTTCAACTTAATCCGAACGAACTTTATGAACTGAATTTTTTCTATTTCTCTTTTCTCTCTCTGTGACTTTTCACATTGATAAATTTGGACGAAAATCCAAGTTACTATGTTTTGAATTGTTCGTTGACTTCAAAAAAGCCTACGACTCAGTCGCAAGGCAGAGACTCTACCATATTCTAGTTGAGCTGGGAGTCCCAAAAAAATATGCCGCGCTCATTCAAATTTGCATGAACGAAAACAAAGGGCGAGTTAGAATAGAAAACCACCTCTCAGAACCATTTGAAATCCGGGACGGACTAAAGCAGGGAGATGGTCTATCACCGTGTCTCTTTAACCTTGTGCTCGAGTATGTCATCAGAAAGGTACAAGACGACAACATGGCCGGATCATCCCTGAACGGGGTCACACAAGTGCTCGCATATGCGGATGACATCGCCGTTCTGGGCGATAATCTAGAGGCTGTTAGTAAAAACAGTGAAATCATCATGCAAGCGGCAGAAGAGGTGGGCCTAGAAATAAATGAAGACAAAACAAAATACATGATTACGGCGAGAGCAGGTGGGTCTCAGAGAACACATATAAACGTCAGAGGTAAGATCTTTGAAAAAGTTAAAGAATTTAAATATCTGGGAACGATACTGACGGCCAGTAACGAAATGTCGAAGGAAATTAACAAGAGACTGCATTCCGGCAACGCGAGTTGGCACGCAGTCAGTAAACTGCTGAAATCCAGACTGCTATCACGTAACATAAAGCTCCGTGTCTATAGAACCATAATCATGCCAATTGTTCTATATGGATGCGAAACATGGGCTCTCACAAAACGGGAAGAAAACAAATTCCGCCTATTCGAGAATAAAGTTTTGAGAGGCATCTTTGGAGGTAAATATGACGAGGAGGCAGGACAATGGAGGAGACTCCATAACCACGAATTGGAAGAACTATATCGCAAACCTACAATAGTGAGAGTAATCAAGTCGCGAAGATTAAGATGGGCCGGACACGTGGCGCGAATGGGGAACGATAGGACCGTGCATAGAATTCTTGACGGTAGACCAACGGGAAAGAGACCGGTAGGACGGCCGCGACGGAGATGGGAGGACAATGTTAGGTTTGACCTTGAGGAGATCGGATCGAATGGTCAAGCGTGGAAGGAGAGTGCCCATGAACTTCCGGGTTCCTACAGGCCAATAAATAATAATAATATGTTTTGAATAAATAAAAAGGTGCAGGTTATTAAGTGTGCTGTAACTGGCAATATTGTGAATGTTTATGAATGGTATGTATTAAGTGAGAATGTAATATATGTTAAGTGAAGTTTTTAAGGATGTGTTAGGAGATTCAGTGTTAAATTTAATAAAGGGTAGTATTCTGGAATACAACATCCCACCCTTCTTCGAGAAAGAAAATTATCCTTGAAGAGAATAATTTTCTAGTAACTATATATTAGATTAAGAAAAAGTTGGATTTTCGTTCAATTACATTACAATGGTTTTCAAAATTAATCTTTATCAAAGGTTACAATAATCAATAAGTTCTTAATACTAGAAAAATAATCTATTTACATGATATATTAACTAAATTTTTCCAATAATCTAAAAGCTCTTAACACTAGAAAAATAGTCCAAAATAGTCTATTTACATTATATATTAACTAAAATTAAATATTTCTCCTTGGAACCTTTTCTTTTCTTATCCAAAAATTATTATTACTTATTAATATTAATATTATTGTTTCAAAATTCTCATTTCCGTATATATATTTTTTTTTTCTTTCCTTTTCCGTTCGAATATATATTAATTCCAATATTTCCAATACATATTACCTCTAAAATTTTCTTTCTTTCGTCCCCCTCTTTAACTTTTTTTTTTTTTTTTTTTTCGTTTTCGTCAATTCCTACAATTGTTAGATTATTTCATATATATTAAATAAAAA
Source organism: Microdon myrmicae (assembly GCA_963931805.1). Taxonomy (NCBI): domain Eukaryota; kingdom Metazoa; phylum Arthropoda; class Insecta; order Diptera; family Syrphidae; genus Microdon; species Microdon myrmicae. The sequence continues at coordinate 13,439,579 of OZ007496.1, read as the reverse complement.
AACAAAGGCCATTTGTTATGTGTTTATCTTTTCCTTAAATTTATGGAAAATTTTCCAAAAACTTTTTGGGCCTATTACTATGATGAGTGAATAAAGATGATTATTACCAAAAATCTTCTTGAAAAATGATCTTAAATAATTTAAATGACGGTGTAACTTTTTATTTTTTTGTATTTTGTATTCGAATAAATTTTTATTGTTGAAAAAAAAAATTTGTAATGTATTTATATAGTTATCCTTTACAATACCTATTTTAGTTAAATTATTATTATCATTTTTTATTATTTCCTGTATGAGTAAGGGTTTGTGTTTGTTTTCGTTGTTTAAAATATTTATTGTTTTCGGCTTAGTGTTGTCATTGTCCATGGCTTTAACAGCTGTCGGAACGCCTACCTTTTCAGTCTTACTCACTGCTGATGGATCGTTTAGTTTCTCAGTCTCATTTACTGATTCGAATAGTTCTTCAGACTTATTAGCTGTTAGAACATCTTGGTTCCCAGTCCTATTTGCTGTTTGAACTATTTCTTCAGTTATATCTGCTGTAGAAACATTTAATCCGTCAGTCTTTGCTGCTGAAAAGATTTCTTCATCAGTGTTAGGTGCAGAACTGACTTGGGTTTTGTTTTTAATGGCAACTTTTAGATCTTCAGTCTTTAACACTGCTGAATGTTCAGTCTTTGTTGCTGAAGTGCCGGGGTTGTCTATTGGGATAGCCGGAATATTAGGGATTTTTGGTTGTATATTTTCTGAAATTTCCGAATTTTCAGTCTTTATTACTGCTGAGTTCTCAGTCTTGGTTGCTGAAGTGTCTGGGTAATCAATTGGGATAGCTGAAATATTAAGGATCTCAGTCTTTAATACTGCTGAAAATTTCGAATTTTCAGTCTTAGTTGCTGAATTATTTTCCAGAATTGCAGTCTGAATCGGAGTCATTATATTAGGGTTTGGTTTAACTTCTTTTATATTTGTATTTATAGCTTTATTGGAATTAGTCATACGGTTAGGATAATCATAAGCTGGTTCAAGGTAAATTTGGGTAGGAGTTTCATTAAATTGGTCGTTATCTATTTCCGAAGATCTAATGCTGTAAATAGAAAAATTTTGTTTGTCTTCCATAAATTTTGGTTGGCGTCTGGCCTCGTTTTCCGACTCTTGCACCCGAGAAAAGTGAACATTTTGCTTATCGTTTTGTCTATTGGTGGTTCTAGAATATTCACCAAAACGATTTTCAGAGTTTGTAGGATTATTTCGGAATGGGTTACGCGTTGTTGTACCTTGTTGGTAATTTGTTGAAGATGATCCATTCCTAGATATCTTGTATCTACACTCATTCTCTGTGTGATTATTCCTACCACAGAAATTGCATAAAATGTTATATTCCCTTTTTATGGGTTATCTATTCGGAAAATAGTTGGATTGCATGTTCCGATAACATGTGTCCTGAGAATGCCCTGGTTTACCACAGGCAGACTATACGATTGAATGTAGGTTTTTCATTGTATTGATATGATCTGGGAGAGTTGTCCATTCGAGCCGCATGTGACACTACATGTGCAATCGACTGTTTTAAATTGTTTCCCCCATGGACTTTAGCTAGTATCTTTAGCTGTTCGTTGTTTAGTCCATCCTCAAATGTTTGTACGGCCAATTTTATGTTTTCTTCTATTAAGTATTCCCTAACCACCGCGTCTGCTGTTATTTCACACGTGGCAGAGTTTAGAGTCCTTAGAGCATTCGCGACTCTATCGCCGTATTCCCGGACGGTTTCTCTGTAGCGTTGTTTCAGAGAAATCAACTCATTGTGTGTCGTAGACCGAGATTGCTCCTCTTTATATTCCGATTCTAATTTTTCTTTTAAATCCTCCCACTTAGCGATTTGGCTATACCTAATCAGATCGTAAGCATGACCCTCTAGTCTATTTTTGACTAGCTCTAAAAATGTCTCGTATATATCCGGGTCTGCCTTCTTTATGGATCTAAATAAAACGTCTCCCCCGGAAATAAATTTACCTAAGTCGCAGGGTTTCCCATCGAAGGTAGGGACGATTCTGAAAACATCAGAAATTCCGACAGAAAGAGCCATTTCAAGGGGTTTAATGTGTATCGGTTGATAGTGGATTTGTTCTTCCCCCTGCCTAGCCGCCGGTCTCGTATAATATGGACTCGTAATAGTGAAAGTTTAAAATAAAAGACGAAAATTCGTTATCAATTCTTAAAAATATGGTTATGGAAAAATTTGGCCTTTCCTTTTGTTATTCAATATAAATATATGAAAAGAACGATAATTGGGATCCAAAGCTAAAAAGAAAATTTTCGACGAAAAAGAAAAAAAACGGAAAGGTCGTCGAAATACTGAAATGAGAATTTTCAAAGAATATAGATAGAAATTTCTATCCAAAAAAATTTTTTTTTTCTTTGTGAAAAGGAGAGCTTCCAATTAGAAAATATTCCTAAAAAAAAGTAGAGAGAAAAGTCGCTATTTAAAAAAAATTCTTACTCTACTAAATGTTGTCGTTGTACTGTTGATAGCAGTCTTTGTCTTGAGTGTTGCTGTTTGTTTTTTTTTTCTTCAGTTTTCCTTAGTTGTTTCCTTTGTGTGGTTTTTTTTCTTTTTAGATTTTTTTTTCTCTTTGACGCCAGGCAGACTTCACGTCCTAAAGTTGATTGCTCATCCTGGTCTTTGCTGCTTTCCTTTTTTTTTCTTTTTATTTCGTTGTTTTATGTCGGGGTTTTTTTTTTTCTTCTTATTTTGGTTTGGTTATTTCTCCTGTTTTTTTTTTTCTCTTTTCTTCTTGAAAAATTTTTTTTCTTCTTCTCATTTGGTTATTTCTCTTGTGTTCTCTTTTCTTCTTATAATCAATTTTTTTTGTTGTTTTAAATTTTTGTTTACTTTGTTTTTCATTGTTCTATGTTTACTTTTTTTTTCGTTGTTTTATGTCGGGGGTTTTTTTTTCTTCTTATTTTTTTTCTTGAAAAAAAATTTTTTTTTTTTTTTGTTTTTCTTCTTATGGTTTGGTTATTTCTCTTGTGTTTTTTCTTCTCTCTTCTTTGTTTTTTCTTGAAAAAAAAAACTCTCTTCTTTTCTTTTTTTGTGTTGTTTTAAATTTTGTTTTCTGTTTCGGGATCCCGTTATCTGGGCATCCCACCGCTGCCACCAGTGTTGAGGTCCGGCGCCGTGCTTCCTCTTTCGAGGGAAGAGCGGGGACCTTTTATTTTTATTCCATTTATTAAAACTCCTTCTTTTACTCTTCTTTTCGAATTGAATAATTTAACTTTATTCTTTTCTTTATTCACTATTCTTTATTTCGATTCTTCTCTATTTCTTCTATTCCTTTTCTCTCTGTATCTTTTTCATACGTATGTTTTTTCGATGGTTGCAACCAGAAATTTACTAACTGGAAAACCCATTTATTTTCACAGGTCAAGACGAAGTATACTTTATATATATGTATATTGATTTCTTATACATTTCTAAGATTTGTTTAAAACGTTCAACTTAATCCGAACGAACTTTATGAACTGAATTTTTTCTATTTCTCTTTTCTCTCTCTGTGACTTTTCACATTGATAAATTTGGACGAAAATCCAAGTTATTATGTATTGAATAAATAAAAAGGTGCAGGTTATTAAGTGTGCTGTAACTGGCAATATTGTGAATGTTTATGAATGGTATGTATTAAGTGAGAATGTAATATATGTTATGTGAAGTTTTTAAGGATGTGTTAGGAGATTCAGTGTTAAATTTAATAAAGGGTAGTATTCTGGAATACAACACCATACTTCGACGGGCGTGGCAATGAGAGAGCAGAGGCGTGATTTCTTTTGGTTGTCCTGTCTGCAAAATGGAATACAGAATTTCACCCCTAATTAGAGTCAGTCGCTAATCGTTTATCACCGCGGTCAGGTCACGCCGCTGCGCTAAATTTTGATTAAATTCTTCGCCGAATGGTAGTCAGTATTTAAACAAGTCACTAATCATCCACCATACGGTGCACAAGTGACCGGAGTCGTAATTCAATCATATTCACCTGTTAAAAGAGATCATTGATCCCCAGCGAATGTAGTGTCTGGGGAAAGTGAATAGGACGCCGACTTGGCTAGGGAAATCTGATCATGGGAACAAAATTAAATACTTTAATAATTTCCCCAGCGATTGCATGATTATGCAACCGCGTCGTTTGATCAGACTATACCGCTGCTAACCGACATGATACGTTTTCCAGTGGAAATCTCATGGGTTAGCGAAATGAGGTTGCCGTATGGCGAAAAGATAGCTAAACTCAATTATGCATTATCTGCATAGGATAATGAGTTTAGCTATGCGTTCTATTGGGAAACATGTTTTGCAGGTGAATTACCGAACGGTGGAATAGGGGTTGATATGACGCACTGAAAGCGGTCGAAATAAGGCAGAAATTGTGGTTGAAATTGTGGATTGGTTCTCCATGTAGTATAGAGAACCCCCACAGGTCCACGGGAGACCTCGTGAGACTTATAACCGATATATGGACATCTGCGATTGAACGGCATGGTGAGTCAAGGGCGGTCGCATTGGATATCTCTAAGCCTTTTGACCGTGTCTGGCATGGGGCATTGCTGAGCAAACTTCGTTCATATGGACTTTCCCAACAGCTTTGCGACTGGACGAGGAGCTTCCTCGAAAATCGAGCGATCCGGGTTGTTGTGGACGGCGAGTGTTCGGATCTGTATTCTGTTAATTCGGGGGTGCCCCAAGGTTCTATTTTGGCTGCAACCTTGTTCTTGCTTCACATAAATGATTTGTTGGAGACAACGGATAACAAAGTGTTCAGTTTTGCGGATGATAGTACGCTGGTTTTTTCATTTTCGAGTGTTCGGCCGATTGGTGCATCTGCGTCGCATCAGCTGAGATGTAGACAGATTGACTCTCTGAATCAGGATCTAGATAGGGTCTTGCTGTGGGGAAGGGCCAATCTCGTGGACTTCAATGCAGCGAAGACACAATATACAACAGTCACAAAGAAAAGTGGGTCATCGGTTCCACAGCTGATGATCAATGGCCGGGCCCTCTAGGCTGGGGAAAGCTTGAAATTGCTCGGCGTCACGGTCTGTGGGAATGTATCATGGCATAAACACGTGTCGAGTATCGCCAGGTCAGCCTCAGGAAAACGGAGCTATCTTTTTAGAGCCAAGAAATATTTTACTTCGGCCCAACTTCTTCTCCTATATAAATCCCAAATTAGACCCGCGCTCGAATATTGCTCTCATGTTTGGAGTTCGGATCCTAAACATACCCTCGACCTACTTGAGAGCATACAGAGACGAGTGATCCGCTTGATCGGGGACTCGGCGCTGACGTCGGGACAACAGTCGCTATCACATCGAAGGCGCGTAGCCGAGCTCTGTCTGTTTTACAGATATTATCACGGCTACTGTTCTTCGGAGATTTTTAGTATTGTTCCACGCAATGCGCTCCACAAGACAATCCGACGGATCGCACCCGTTTGTGGTTCATCTCCCGACGGCGCGAACATCCCTGCATAAGAACTCGTTCCGTACTGAGCGGGGAAGCTGTGGAATTCCCTTCCCACGCGAGTGTTCCCGGAGCGTTACAACTTGCAACTGTTCGAAAAGAACTGCAACAGTTATTTGATGGCATCTCGGGGCGCCCAATCGGCGCTATAGGTTCGCCTCTCCCGAGAGAAGTCTAATTAAAAAAAAAAAAAAAAGTCAGAAAAACATGCAAGGGTTGACTTAGACCTTTCAAAAGTATTAACGTTGATGTTGAAGGTGATGAACGCTGTGGACCAATGAAAAAGTGGGAAGACGAAGGATTGGAGGCATTAGTTTAGGAAGTCATTGTCGATCTGAACTTGCAGAATTGTTAGAAGTTGATCACACGACCGTTTCGCAACGTTTGTAGGTATTAGGAGTGATTCAAAAGAGAGCACATTGGGTATAATACAAGTTGAAGTCATCGAGAACTTAGTTACAATTTTAAAAAGAAACGAAACAAAAAATGGTACAGTAATAGAACATAAAAAATGTGTACCGATATTTTTGTTTTCTGCCCTTCTTTAAATTTTCTGACCCTTCAGATTAATTTTCTTACACCCAACTACAACTAAATTACAGAGAATGATTCATTTGGAAATTAACTTTAAAATATATTCCTCATCAAGTTGTTGTCAGTCGGTCGCAACAACCATGCAAATACACTTTAGAAAAATCATAACTACTTGCTTATCTGTCTCTATTTAGTTAACATTGATAATGTCGGGTTTAAGTACACAGGGGATATAAATTATCTGTGGTGGGGCCTAACCGTAGAGATAAAGCTCTTAGAGCGAAACCAAGTACGCGTTTTATAGTATTCTGGAAAAGTACTAATCAACAAACTATCTTTTAGAGCAATATTCTAACTAGCAAGAGCTATTTCCATTTACTTTCGTGTATCTAGTTCTTCTTGTCAAGTTATTTAGACCTAGCCTTCTTTACGTATTCTTATATAGCAGCACACTCAATTGATCAGGCAGACATTATTAGATATGAAGTTTGAATTCGTAGAGTACAAGCCAAAAAGTTGGCCTCCAGTGTTCGGAGAAGAATATTGGACTAAGAGAAAGTGCTTCAATTTTAAAGGAATGGAACCTGTTATCGATAGGATTCAAGATTTTGAAGTGAGGGATGACGACGTATGGATTGTTACCCTACCAAAAGCCGGTACAACATGGATGCAGGAAATGGTTTGGTTAATTTTAAACTCATTCGACTTTGATACTGCTTTATCAGTGAACATATGCAACAGATCGCCGTTTATTGAGTGAGTTACAATTAAGTAATTAATAAATTCATTAATCCATTATGAGTGTCATTGAATTATATTTAATGTGCCCTATCTCTCACATATTAAAATAAACCTTGAATTAGGTGGCAGTTCTCATTCAACTTATAGATTTTACAAGGGTGAACAACTTAAGAAGAACGTATGTCTAAAACTGTTATCAAAGTATTGCTGCCTTCCTTTCCCCTTTGCTATGCGATCATGTTGCTGCAAACATATAAACTGTTTGCAGCAACATTGTTTTATTAGAAGAAGTATTGTTAGAAGAAATAGAATATAAAAGAAATTCTATCCTAAGTTGGGAGAACCCACAATCATTATCTCTGAATGTGGAATATAATGTTATTATTAATCTTTTAAGTTCTTGAAAAAAAAACCATTCCTTTTTATTATCTATTTCGAAGCAAATAATTACAGGGTGTTTTAAATATAAGGGTGTTCTAAATTTAAGTGCAGTAACTATTGTAGCTTTAAGTTAATCTGTATATGTATTGTGAAAAAATTAAAGAACTCAAACGTAATTTTCAGTTTCCTTGGAATGAATGACAAAATATTGTCAACCGAAACCAATTGAGGAAAAACCCTTTAATGGTTTAACTGCTTTTTTTCCAGGAATGGTAATTCATTTTTCTTTCTCAGGCTTAGTTGTAACGCATAGTTTGGTATAACAAAGGTTCTTGAAAAACAGTGCAGACATTCTGGAGTGATAATAAACAGATTTTTATGTTACGCAGTAAATTTTTTAAAGTTCTAAATATGCCACATGGCAAACAATTAACGGGCATTGGGAATCAAAGTATAGTTGATTTATAAAATATTGGAATGACGGAAAGATAAATCCCCAATGAAATAAATCACTCTCAAGGCGTAGTGAAGAATTTTCTAAAAGCCGGTATTGAAAATTACAGAAGAAATAAGTGATCTCAGAGACCAACACAATTTTCGCCGACAGTAAAACGAGCCGTTCTACGCGAAATGTCCAAAACAGGAGCTTCTTCGGACCAAATGGTTCGACGTTTTAATTTGGACTGCGATTCTAGCCTAATTAGAAAATGGGCGATAGCTTCATGCATCTTGAAGTATCGAAACTTCTTGTGCAAAAAATCACTCAAACAGCGATATAAGGAAGCATGCATTGAATTCGCTGAAACACACATCGAACGCAGTGAAACGGTAGTTCATGCAATAGAAAGACATATACTAAATTTAAAGTAAATCTGTTCATTAGAACTTGAGATAGCATGTCAATAGACTTGAAAAAGGGAGTACCTGGCTGACTTTCAAACAGACAACTTGTCTCACAGTTTTGCTCGTGCTATTTATCTTAATCAACCGTTATTTTCACAATCATTTTCACAATTTAATTATCATTATCTTGTTTTCTCTGTCTCGTTTTCCGCATACAAAAATTTGAACAAGTGTTATAACCGTTAAGTTTTGGCCCCTGGGGCACGTGTGTTAAATAAAATTAAGCGCAAACGGTTGCGTTACGACCCCGTTATTGGAGGCCAAACTCCTCCCGATAAACTTTCAAAAGTGAACAATGAAGTTCTAGAAAAATCTAAAATGTGTTCAAACACTAACTTTTTTCAACCACTTCAAAGTCTGATGGAAGACTCTCCTGAAATGGATCCGACCAATGACGAACAGTGCGCAGAACTTCCTAAAGAAACCGTTCCGCCAATTGTGGTATTAAAAACAACTAGTGCTAAAGTGCGTGATATTTTGAGCAACATTAAGATAGACAAATACTTAATCAAAAACATTTCGCTTGAGCAAAAAATATGTGCCCCAACAATGGACATATATAACAAAATCAGAACCGAACTCTTACGGTTAAAATGTGAGTTTTTCACCCACTCGCGTAAGGAAAATCGTCCATTAAAGGTAGTGTTATCCGGACTAGACTCAATTAGCAACGATATAGTGAAAAATGAACTAATTGCACTCGGGATAAAGTGCCTAGATGTTAAAACCATCACATTAAATCCGTCAACAAAAGCCCTGTACAAACACTACTTGTACATCGTCTCTATTCAACGCCGTACTGTTAAATTAAACGAACTAAAACGGAACTACTCCACCTTGTTCAAAACCATCGTTCGCTGGGACTTTAAAAAAACATAATCCAGGTAAGGTCACACAATGTCACAATTGCCATACGGTCACGGCTCGATGCACTGTCATATAAATAGCTTCTGTGCAATATGTTCGGGAAACCATAAAACATCCGACTGCAAAACGAATGAGGTCATCAAGTGTGCAAATTGTAGTGGGCCACATAAATCCACCGATCCAGAATGCATAAGCCGAAAGCAGTACATAGACATTCGCCGCAAATTATCCCCACGCGGGCGTGGTACAGGAAATACAACGTTCCTACAGCCTCCGAGTGACAAACAGCAGCCAGTGCCCGACCGATTATCCATTGATAATTTTCCTCCACTACCCCGATCTGTGCGTCAACCTTCACTTCCTTCATCCACCTGGGCTTCTGGCCTCCATCAAACCCAGCAACCTTCCAACAGTGATACGACACACACGAAGAAAAATCCGTCAGAAACTTTAACTAATGATAACCTGTTCTCATTTAGCGAAATAAACTCTCTTATTAATGAAGTTGTAACCAAGCTTAGTGCTTGTCAAACTAAAGCTGACCAATTTAACGTCATTACTTCATTAGCTATTAAGTACATATACTCGGAAAAAACATGTTAAGAAACTGTCTTAACATCATAACTTGGAATGCGAGAAGCATCAAAAACAAAAAGCATAATTTTTTAGTTTCTTGATAAATTTTAATATTGACATTGCACTTGTTTCAGAAACCTGGCTCAAACAAGACATTTCTTTCTCACATCAAAATTACATTTGTTATCGCCTAGACAGGGTACATGCTAGTGGTGGAGGTGTCGCCATTGTTGTGAAAAAATGTATAGAACATTCCTTGCGTCCTTCATTGCACCTTAAGTTAATTGAGGAAATTAGTATAGATGTAACATTAAGTGACAACTCCAAGGTGAGTCTTTTTTCGGTCTATTTCCCTGGAGGAAATAGAAACATTGAGAAATCTACTTACTTTAAGCGGGATCTGCAAAAATTGTATAGAGTCAACACTCGAAACAAGGTAATTATTGGTGGTGATCTAAACTGCAGACATCAGTCGTGGAATTGTCTTAGGGCAAACAGCTGGGGTAACATTTTACTAGATGTTGCTGAATCCAGCCCAAGTTTTTCCATACTTTATCCACTTCTCCCCACCTATATCCCAGCGAGTGCTAACAAGAACCCCTCAACTCTTGATCTATATATCACTAATATTCCAAATTACTGCACAGTACCATTAACTCTAAATGCGTTAAGTTCAGACCACCTTCCGATCAGCCTCACAGTGAATCATACAGTAGCTGTAAATCGTACCAGTTTATACCACAACTATTCCGCCGCCAACTGCAATTGTTATAAATCATATATAAACACGAACTTGGTTCTAGGTGATACCAGCCTAAATTCTATTACCTGCAGCGAGCACATTGATATCCTATGCAACAATTTTGTTTCAGTTAATAATAGAGCGGCCGATCTTGCGATACCTAAATGTTCCACTGCTCCAGTTGATAAGGCACCGCTTCCTGAAAATATCTTTCATCTGATTAGGCTACGAAACTCTGAAAGAAGAAAATGACTGCGTTATAGAATCGATTGCTTTCTAGTTAATGTTAAACTCTTAAATAGTATCATTAAAAACGAAATCTCAGCCTATAGGAACAAGTGTTGGAATAAACACCTTTCCTCTCTTGACAAAGCAAGCAAACCGTTCTGGAAAATATCAAAAATTATTAAAAAGAGAGGGTCAAGTATTCCTCCGTTTAAAGTTCACGACAAGTTGTTTATTTCTTCAGTGGAGAAATCGAACCTACTTGCTAACACGTTTAGTAAGAACCACTCCATATCTATGTATCTAAGCGACGCGTATACTGAAGCTGAAGTTGCTAACACTATCTATGTACTTTCTCCAACACCAGTTGAAAGTACTTACGCAACTAATATCAGCAAAGTAAAGAATTGATAAAAAAATCGAAATCAAAAAAGGCTGCTGGTCTCGATAATATTAACAACAAATTAATCAAAGCACTTCCACCTGCTGCAAGTAACTATTTAACGTTCATTTTCAACGCTTGTCTTAAGAATTGTTATTTTCCGGACTGTTGGAAAACAGCAAAAGTAATACCTATCCCGAAACCCGGCAAACCGAAGAACAGCCCCAAAAACTACATACCTATTAGTCTACTTAGCTGTCTAAGTAAGCTCTTAGAAAAAATCATTAAGGAAAGGATTGATCGTTTTGTGGAAGACAATAACATCTTACCAAACTTTCAGTTCGATTTCCGTGGTGGTCACAGCACAATCCACCAAGTCTTGCGCATTAAAAACCACATAGCTGGTAAATTCATCGACAAGAAGTCAACCGGACTGGTTCTTCTAGACATCGAAAAAGCCTTTGATACGGTATGGCACGATGCCTTGATTTATAAGCTACTGAAGCTTAAGCTGCCTATGCATGTTGTGAGTATAGGAACCGACATATCCTCTACTTACCAAATCCACTATGGTGTACCCCAAGGCTCGGTCCTTGGTCCCATATTATTCACATTGTTTGTCGCAGATTTACCATGTATAGGTGAAAACATTCAGGTAGCTATGTTTGCCGATGATACGGCCATTTTCTCTTCGGGTGCCTTATTCACTAATGTCTACAACTCTTTGCAAGCAGCTCTTGACAAGCTAGCAGTATATTACAGGAAATGGAAAATAAAAATAAATGCTAATAAAACACAAGCTGTCTGGTTTTCGAGATGTAGGAAACAGTGCTACCTACCAAATGGCACTAAACTCAGTATGTGTGCAGTTGATATTGATTGGTCCGAAGACTGTAGATATCTAGGTATTATTCTAGATAAAAAACTTATCTTACAAAAACACATCACTACCACAATTGACAAAATAAACAAAGTCGTAAGAGTTATGTATCCATTAGTGTGTAGAAAGTCAAAGCTTAGCATCGAAAATAAAATTATAATATTTAAAACCATTTTTCAAGCTATACTCCTGTACTGGGCTATTGTGCATGGTGTAATTGTGCTCGCACACTTATTATTATTATTATTATTATTATTATTATTATTATTTACTGGCCTGTAGGAACCCGGAAGTTCATGACCTCACCGACTCGGCTCCGCCATTGTTCCCTGTCCTGTGCGCTCTCCTTACACGTTCGATCATCCGATCGGATCTCTTCGAGGTCCAATCTAACATTGTCCTCCCATCTCCGTCGCGGCCGTCCTGTCGGTCTCTTCCCCGTTAGTTTACCGTCAAGAATTCTATGCACGGTCCTATCATCGCCCATTCGCGCTACGTGTCCGGCCCATCTTAATCTTCGCGACTTGATTACTCTCACTATTGTAGGTTTGCGGTATAGCTCTTCCAAATCGTGGTTGTGGAGTTTCCTCCATTGTCCTGACTCCTCGTCATATTTACCGCCAAATATGCCCCTTAAAACTTTATTCTCGAATACGCGGAATTTGTTCTCTTCCCGTTTTGTGAGAGCCCATGTTTCGCATCCGTATAGAGCAATCGGCATGATTATGGTTCTATAGACACGGAGCTTTATATTACGGGATAGCAGTTCGGATTTTAATAGTTTACTGGCTGCATGCCAACTAGCGTTGCCGGAATGTAGTCTTTTGTTAATTTCCTTTGACGTTTCGTTTCTGGTCGTCAGTATCGTTCCCAGATATTTAAATTCTTTGACATTTTCAAATATCTTGCCCCTGACGTTTATATGTGTTCTCTGAGGTCCACCTGCTCTCGTCGTAATCATGTATTTCGTTTTGTCTTCGTTTATTTCTAGGCCCACCTCTTCTGCTGCTTGCATAATGATTTCACAGTTTTTACTTATAGTTTCGAGATTATCGCCTAGAACGGTGATGTCATCCGCATACGCGAGCACTTGTGTGACCCCGTGCAGGGATGATCCAGCCGTGTTGTCGTGTTGTACCTTTCTGATAACATACTCGAGGAGAAGGTTAAAAAGGCATGGTGAGAGGCGATCCCCTTGTTTTAGTCCGTCCCGGATTTCGAATGGTTCTGAGAGGTGGTTTTCTATTCTAACTCGCCCTTTATTTTCGTTCATGCAGATTTGAACGAGGGCAGCATATTTTTTCGGGATCCCCAGCTCAACCACAATATGGTAGAGTCTTTGTTTTGCGACTGAGTCGTAGGCTTTTTTGAAGTCCACGAACAGTTGGTGAGCCGTCTCTCCGTATTCCCACTTCTTTTCCAGCAGTTGCCTTATTGTGAACATTTGGTCGCTTGTTGACCGGTTCCGACGGAATCGGCATTGGTAGTCTCCCAATATTTCTTCTGCGTACGGTGTGGTTCTTGTCAGTATGACATTTGTTAATATTTTGTATGTGATTGGGAGCAATGATATTCCTCTGTAATTTTCGCAGTCAGATCTGTTGCCTTTTTTGAAAATGGCAATGACTATTGAGGTTTTCCATTCTTCCGAAATAATTTCCTTGTCCCATAATATTTTAACCAGTTGGTGGATCTTTCGAGCGGTTGCCCCTCCTCCGTGCTTCACAAGCTCTGCCGGTATGCAATCGATTCCGGGGGCCATGTTGTTTTTCAGTCGATTTATCGCATCTACAACTTCGTCGAAAGAGGGCTTTGGAATCTGAGGCTCGGCTGCATGCACGTCTGGTGCGTTTATTTGTGGTTGATGGGTGCGCACATTGAGCAGGTTTTCAAAATACTGCTTCCATCTTGTCACGATCTTTTTTGTTTCTGTCACCAGACAGCCGTTTGTGTCTCGAATTATTTTGGCTCTCCCTCGGTTGCCGTTTCTAATTGAATTTATGCCGGCATACATACCTCTGCTGTTCTTTGCCCTGGTATTTTCTATGATTTTTTCGACCCGAGTCTTCTCCCATTCGCGTTTTTTGCGTTTGAAAAGTCTAGTTGTTTCTTTCCGAATTGTCGCGTATCTTACTGCGTCGACTTCATCATATGCTTCTAAGTGGATCATTCTGAGGCGTTTATGTTCTTCGATCTTTGCCCTGCACTCATCGTCAAACCAAGGTTTGGAGTTAGTTGTTTTCTTAAATCCTAATACCTCTTGGGCTGTTTGTTTGATTGTGTCTGTGATCGATCCCCATTTAGTGTCCACACTATTGGCTTCCTCTTCCTCACTACTGTCATTCTCTAGGATGCTAAATCTATTCGTTAGTTCGTCTTGATATTCCGCCCTTTTACGTAGGTCTTTTAGTTTATCAATCTCGAACTTTTTGCTCGTCTCCCGTCACTGTCCATGTGGGTTTGCTGCAAGCCGACTTCTAATTTTGCCCATCACTAGAAGGTGATCGGAGTCGCAATCTGCTCCTCTATATGACCTCACGTCAAGGATATTCGAGTGGTGTCTTTTGTCTATGAAGATGTGGTCTATTTGGTTACGGGTTACGCCGTCGGGTGATATCCATGTGTCTTTATGGATTTGCCTGTGCTTGAACATCGTGCTTTTCACTACCAGATCTTTTGACGCTGCGAACGTGATAATTCGAATTCCATTATCATTTGAAACGTCGTGTAGGCTTTCCTTACCTCTTGTTGGTTGGAAGATATCTTCCTTTCCAATTTTCGCATTGAGGTCGCCGAGGAGGGTTTTAACATCGAATGATGAGATCCCATCAAATACTTCCTCTAGGGTCTCGTAGAATGTGTCCTTCGTTTCTTCGTCGGTAGATTCTGTTGGGGCGTGTACGTTTATAAATACATAATTGTACCATGGGCCCTGTATTTTTAGCGGCGACATTCGGTCATTAATAAATTGCACATATTTTACATGGGACGTAATCTTCTTGCGTATGACGAAGCCAGTTCCGAGGTTATGTGTATCGGTACCTCCACACGCCGGTGTAAACCCGTTGGTTTCGATTACTTGATGTGGGAGTCGAACTTCCTGAAGCGCGACGATGTCCATTTTATATTGTTTCGCGTTTTCTACGACCGTCTGTATCGCGCCTGGTTTATATAACGTGCGAACATTCCACGTGCCGACGCGTATATCCCGCTTTTTCTGTTTTTCCCTACGTCTTCTTTTTGTCGAGTCGGTGTTTTCTTGATGATTTGTTCCCTTATGGTAGTGTCGGCTCATCACACCTACGCCTACCGGGTTTTTCGTGAGATTGTTTTTTGTGTATTGGTTATTCATTTTTGATCCCATGAGACTTGGGGTTTCAAATAGTCCGCCACATCAGAGCCCCGTTTTGATGTGGTAAGGTCTGCTTACTGCTCTGATTCGACCCGGTGTCAGAGACGCGCCGTTATAATACAGCTGGTATACCCCTGGCTGCAAACCATCTAATAGGCACGGTGACGCGTAACACCCTGGATTAGGGGTGGTAGATCTTTGTGTGTTACTCCTCGCTAGCCTGTCTGACATGGGTGACCCTACTGGAAGCATATGCTTCCGTCAGCATAGCCTGAGTGATTCATTGTAATTTAAGCCCCCGCACCACGTCAAGGTTTCTACCAAGCGGGGGAATTGTGCTCGCACACACAAAATAAAATTGCAATGGTGGCAAAATAAAATATTGAACATGTTGCTGAATTTGCCGTGGCATTATTCGACACATGAACTACATGAAAACGCCAATGTTAAACCGGTAGAGTTCCTTATTGACAAAATCAATCGAAACTTCCTCGTCAATTGTTCTTTTTCTGACAATGTTCTCGTTTCCCGTCTTGCGTTATCCTAAATCACTACATATGTACTCTGTCTATGAAAATTATATCGAGGTCATTACTATATAAAATAACCGGAAGCCAGTGCAATATTAGTCTTAAGATTCAAATAAGGGTTTTTTTCTTGTAGTTTTCCCTTAATTAATATTTGTTATTCATTAAAATTGTGCTATTGTCGTTATATAGATTTAAGATTATAGTTGTAAAGGAATTGCTATCCTAAATCTCTTAAGTACTAGTTGTAAAATATACCATAAATGTAATTATCTACCAAATAAAAATTGAATTGAATTGACTTGAAAAAGTGATTTCGAGAAAAACGCGTTTAAAAATGTTAGGGTGTAGTAACTTCAAGTGACATGATATTGCTAAAGCAGCTGTAACTTCGCCAATTATTGGAATTTAAAAATTGCCTTTGGACAGCATATTCTTAAAAGTATAAACTATAAGAAAATAAAAAAAGAAAAAAATCGAATTTTTCAAAATTCTAGACCAGAATGCGCTCTCTAAATTATACAGTATAAATTGATTTTTATTTATGCCTTTCGGTGTACATTTTTTTTTGGTTTTTCTTACATATATATATGAACATTAAAAAGGTAATATATTAGAGGGACTACTCGTTTACATCTATATGTATACTTTTTTTTTTTTTTTTTTTTTTTAAGTAACAAACAAAAATTTCAAAACGAAACGAAAAGGTAAATAAAAATAAAACAGAAAGAAACAAAATAAGTAATAAACATAATGTGGAAGAAGGATATGGGGAGGGGGGACAAGAGGAAGGAGAACGTTGCGCTTGAGAGGCATACTATATCTGAGGAAGTGAAGTCCTCTCCTCGTTGAGAAGCCACCACCATTTGGGAGATGTTCGATCTTTGGCTGATTTATCTCTTTCACTGATCGCCGTGCTAAAACGCAGGCGGTCTGGGACATTGGAGATATAACTATCATGGAGAATTCGTTTGTCCCTGGCACCACGGAGAGCGTTATAAATAATCGGGACTCCATGCACGTCTTGGATAAGGCCTTTTTGATTCAAGAAAGGGAACGCTTCTGGGGGGATAAACCCATTCTGGAGTGTATTCTCCAGATATATATCGTTGGGATAGAATGCTCCCAAAATAAGATTATTGTCACTGCACATTGCCCTTGCTGTGTGACCACGAATAATTTTAATTATGAAATTGTCTATCCTATTTAACCCTGATTTGTTATACAGGGTTTTGTTGGGATAGCATTTTTTGTATTGTGACTCTGGTGTTCTATAAAGTCCGAGGCAGGAACGCAAACACTGCCGTTCGAACACACGAAACTTCTCCATGTAAAGTGGAGATATATTATACCATGCTGGGCACCCATAAACCAAAACTGGTCGGATGAATGCCGAGTACGAAATTATTTTAACTCTCGGGTCAAGAAGACTACTCCGGAATACACTTCTTGTCATAGAATATGCGCTTTTAGCTGCGGAGAGGGATGCTGCTACGTGCTTGTCAAAATATAAATACTGGTCTAGCCAGATACCAAGGTATCTAACTACAGTTTTCACCTGCAGTGGAAGGTTATTGTTACCTACAATAGAAAAGTGTTTCCAGTTGTATTTTGTATCCCTCGAGGCCGTGGATAGAGGCGTTCTGAAAAGGATAGTCTCGGTTTTCTGGAAATTAATTATTTTATTTTGTTGAAGTCATCTTGGAGGTGCCTATTGATGACGTCTATTTTTCCTCCTGTTCTGTACACCACTATGTCATCGGCGTACGCAATGGCGTTTTCGAGAGAACTCACTAGATCACTAGTGTAAATATTGAAGAGAATGGGAGAATTCACAGCTCCCTGCTGTAAGCCATTTTTAATTTGGAAGGTCTTGTTGGAGAGTATGTCCCCGCATTTCACCACAAAATGTTTGTCCATTATCATATCATAAATGATGTATAACAGATATTGCGGCATACCCAGGTTTGTTAACTTATAGACAAGTCCCTCTAACCATACGGTACCGAAAGCCTTTTCAAAGTCAACCAAGCAGGCGCCTGTACATTGTCGCTTTGCCTTGTTCCATTGTATATCGGAAACAAGTTTCGTCGCTGCATGAACTGTATCATGTCGCGCTCGAAAACCAAACTGGTTGTTTGGAGATGATATCGATTTCATCACACCAACCTATCAGTGCTTTGTTTACGATTTTTTCGAATACCTTGCTGATGTTGGGAAGCAAGCTGATCGAGCGGAGATTGGCTGGATTGCTCTTATCCTTACCCTTTTTGGGGGTAGGGTGGACTACTGCAGTCTTCCAATGGGTTGGATAGTGTGCATTGTTTAGAGCATTGTTAAACAAAGTAGTGTATATATTCACTGCTTCGCGAAGCAAGTGCGTTAGAACCACATTTGGAATACTATCTATTCCAGATGATATCTTTTTTTTTATTGATCTAAGCATATTTCTAAGTTCATCCTTGCGCACAAACATATTTGTATTTTCATTTTATTATTTTCGCCCAATGTGAAGAAATTAGGGTTTTCGGAATGCCAGTTGTGAAGTTGATTGCGCAGCGAGCAATGTCTTTGATGGGCACTGCTTTCAAGTTCAGTGTTAGCATGAACTGATTCGTTAACTCTGTACACTTCTTCGAAAGAGGCTCCAATTGAAAATCGCTTTCTTTTGCGGATCTTCGACTATTATTACTTCATCATTGGAGTTGATGTGCTCCAGGGTAAGTAGTGCGTTCAACATTACCTGACAATTTTCGGGAGTCCGTGGAATTCGGAGACAGGGAATGTCATTGTGATCTTTTCTTCGACATATTTTCTTGATTTGTGAGAACGTGTTCGGTTCGTTTGCTTGAACAGCTCGAATTCTGTTGCTCCACTCCTCATTTATTACTGCTCGGTAATTATCCCGGAATAGTTTTTGAAGATTTTTAATCAAGGACTTGATTGTTTTGATTTCATTGCTATTTGGGTCACTGAACTGCCTGTAGCACAATTTCAGCTTTGAGAGCAGGGTGCTCTTTTGCTTATACAAAGCATCGATAATTGCATTTCTGTATCGGTGGGAACAGCCATCCATATGAGCTACTTTGAGGATGGAACGATTCATTGTCTTAGTAACCATATCGTTCGTACTTAGGAGGTAATGATCGATTTCATCATTACGAAGGTTTCTATTAATCGGTGTGTCTATGCCAATGTTGCGTAATTCTCTTTTTACTATGCCATCGAAACGCGACCAATGTGCTTTTCGGAAATCGAAAAAATGTATCTGGTCGTACTGCTCAAGTAGATAGTGCTCGTTTGGCACGTGAATTACGGCTCCAAGTCCATAATGATCGCTATCGTACTCAATTGTGCGAAGACAATGTCGAGAAGTTACCTCGGTATCTGGTAACTGAATTCGATCATCTGTCATAAGCAAATCCAGGAAGGAGTTACCTCTTGGATAAGACGGCGTACTTGTAGCGTACAATTCTAGTTTATGCTCGATCGCATTTGTTTGCCACCAGTCAAACAAGGCATTGCCTCTGGTGTTCGAGTTCAGATTGCCCCAGGCACTGTGCTTGGCGTTAAAATTACCTGCCATTAAAAAGTAATTGTTTTCCGAATCTAACTTGAGACTTCGGAAAAGCGTATCGATTTCACAGATACATTGGGTACCTTGAACAGATTCAGGAGCGTAAGCAGCGACTATATGTAGACGCCTTTGACTTTTTAGCGGAATGTCTATAATGCATGCCTCTAGCACCTGGAATTTGTGTACTTCCGTGCTGTAAACGACCTTATGGTGAAGACCTTTCTTAACTAAGATAGCGACCCCACCCCCTCGAGTAGAGTGTGGTCGATCTCGTATAATTATGTTATAATTTTTGTAGCCAAATTTGTGCCCTTGCTTTAACTTAGTTTCGCTAGCCAAGAGCACATCTGGGCATTCGGCTTGATTGCCTAAATTAACCCTTCTTTCAATGTGGATTATTGAATTTACATTCACAGCAATCATTTTTAGGTTTAGTTCAGACGGAGGGTTGAAGATTTTGATGTGGAGAGTTATTTGAGAACAGAGTTGAATAGAGAGTGTTTTTTGAAACTCGGTAAATTGTCCTTGCATGGTTAATAACATTGTTATTATTTCTGAATGTGCCTCTGGCGCAGGCATTCTTCCATTTGTTACGCCCAAAACCACCCACCCATAAATATATACTTTGGAGTCACCCTCCACCAATGAATTGCGGTACACGCAAAACCATCCACTAAGTGGATGAAGCACTCCCCAAGCCTTAGCATGCCCCATACACTAAACGGGCCAATACCAAAATTGATATCAATAAAATTGAACTAAACGTTCCATTTGCCTATATCAATTTCAATAATTCAATATCAAAGAAATTGAACTACACGTGCAATTTATCCATATTGAATTCCATAAAAACCCAAAACGTGATGAAGCAGATGTTCACACGTAAATTCCCCTGGTTCCAAATCTGCGGACCAGATGACCAACTCTTAAGTAAAGTTGGTAAAAAGCATAAAATGCACGGCGACACCGCCCCCTAAATCCTATTCAAGGAAACATTTCCTATACGGAAAAAAGGACGGCGATCGTAAAAACACTCGCTGAACAACAATACCCATAAGATACAAAATATCTTTGGCTCCGATGTTCAGTAAAAAAGAAATTACCAAGTCTGGGCACTGTGAGAAATCCCAGGTAATACTTAAGGGATTCCAGACGGTTGTCGATCCAAGGTACAATACCTTGGGATCAGACAAAGCATGTGCGGGCTCACAAAAGAAATCCTAATACAAAAGATTTCGAGTGCGATCATCGCAACACGTTGCCTTGTGTTAGCGAACGAGAAAAAGAGGGTTTCCTGCGATCAAACGATCGGAAAAGGAAACGAGTTGGTTTTTGCTAGTGGACGAGGACGGTCACAGATTTTGAGAACAAAATCACATTTTTCTATAATTATATATTTAAAAAAAAGGAAAACTAAAGAAACATAAAACACTATATGAAAATGATCAGTGTTTAGAAATAAATCGAAAATAAACGATGCTTTTTTGTGTTTAAGTGACAAATAATTTTCAAACAAAAAAAGAGAATAGAAATGTGCAACTTGTTAACTTTGTGTACATGGATTAAGTGAAATAAATATATCCTTTGTTCCCAACGAGGAAAAAGTGCAGCCAGCGTGTTTTAAATTAGAATCAGCTTATAGCTGTGTCACTTAAGTGCCGTTCTAAAATTCCAAACTGATTACGACCAAGGACCAATCAAATTCAAATGACCAGCGGGAAGAAGGATAGCCATAATCCTACAACAGGGAAGTACTCCTAATTCAAAGGTCAAAGTAAAGGACAAGGTATACCAAGGAGTACCTCCATCGCCACCTCAACAATTAAACCAAGTAAGTCATCTATATACATACATTTATTTTTGCAACCAAACATATTAAATATACAACACATTACTATATGCATGTTCCATGGATTCTGGTTGGTTAGGAGCACCGGCCATTTGTGCATATGACACACAAGGAGCCACGAAATTGTTGTAAGAACGAGTTTTCATTTTTTTCTCTTCTTCAACTTGCTTCTTTTTGGATTCCATTTTAATTTGATTTGTTGAAATTTAGGACATCCTCTAAAATTTGCAGTGTCGCCTGTATTTTTTTACAGAGAACACAGGACAGTGTTTTCGTATCTGGAAGCTGTTCCTTGCCCAAGGGGCATTCACCAATGATATGGTCGGAGAGGCACTTTACGCACCTGAATTGCTTGTAGCAGTTCGATGCCGCGTGCCCGAAGCGTTGACAACGCATACCGTGGAATACGCGATCGGTTTTTTATTTTTTCCCAACTTATTGTTTGGTGATTAAGGTGTTTGATGTATCGGAGAGCATTGACTTTACTGTTGGGACTCAGTGATACAATAAAGAAAGGCAATTTGCAATTGCGTTTTCTGGAGTTGGCGGTAGAGAAGGGTTTCACACCTGTAAATTTTAAATTCTCGGTTTCGACATTTTTTAATTCCTCTAATACCTCAGGGAAAAAACATGGGTCAACTCCTTTTAGGAGCATGGAGATTATTTTCTCCGACTTCGGGGTGTACGTGTAGTACTCGCTTTTTGTCCTACCCAAAGCAGTCATTACTTTGCGATATCCTTCAATATCATCGCACATTAATTTTATTTTAGAATTATTAATTTTTTTCGTTTTAAAATGTTTGCACGTTAACTCACCTAATTTTATAACGCCCTTTGTTTCCATGGAGGTAAGTATTATAGGCGGCGCCTTTCCTTTCTGTTGGCTACGTTGTGCTGGTTCTTTTGCTGCTGCTGCATCTCCTTTGTTTGCTTCCTGACGTTGTTTCCGATTTTTCCATTGTGTTGTTGTATTTTCTTGTCTTTGTTGTTGCTGCACCAGGTCTTTTAATTTGAGGATTGCTTCTTTTTGTTTATTTAGTTTTTTGGTGCCGATATCCGCAAGGAGTTTGTTTAGTTTCCCCGGATCTTTTTCAGTACCTGTGATATGGTTTTCTTCATCAGCAGGTAATTCAATTTCACTTAGGTCAAGGTCAACCAATTCGATGAATTGGTATATTATATATATATATATATATATATATATATATATATATATATATATATATATATATATATATATCTTATATTTTTATCGCCATCTGTGTTTGGCTTGCGTCGCTTTGTTATAAGACTCGGCTGTCGCTCGAGTCGGCTCCGTGTCATCGTTTTAAACTCTGGCTGGCCCCTTTTCATGAAAGGTGACGAACCCTTTAGCACTTTATGTTTGTTTCCACAATTTTTTTAAAACAACCGCTCTCAGTGGCGACCACACTGTGTAATCCACACTTGCCCACTTACACTCGCGCGACGATTTTTTTTTCTTTTTCTTTCCCCTGTTGCCAAATATACGTCCCTTCTCTTTGACGTGCCGATGGTGACTGATGATGCAAGTTGCGTTCATAGGCAATATATTTACTTTGGGGTTCGTCTTTGACGACAAGAGACAGCACTGAGTTTTTTGGGCATTGAATTCTACTCGGTTAGATAATCCCCACTGAAATATCTTGTTGAGGTTTGAATTCAATGCATCAAGCATAAGTTGCTCGTTGGTAGTGACGTTCGAAGAGTTTGGTCGGGAGTGTTCGTATGAGTACGAGAAACTCAATGTCGCGTCCATGTCCTCGCCCAACAACCACCAATTTCCTCAAATTTCCTCTCTCTACCTGTAAATGAAATAAATACCAACAAGTAGCTAATTTGCATAAACTACTTTATGCAATTTCTACTTGGCAGAAAAAATAATAAAAAAAAGGCGTTGGCGCCGAATAAAAAATAAAAACGTGAACGGCAAAAAAATAATGAATGACACAGAAGGCTAGAGATTTTCCACCAGAAAAAATTAAATTAAAAAAAGTGGATGTACTCCTATTGCAAGAACGACTGTAACAGTTGGGCACATAAGTATCAGAAGTGCGACCGCACCGGGTTCCACTGCAATTCATTACAAAATTCCGGATTAAATTATCAACATCATCAACAGACCACCCAGCTGAACAGGGGGAAGAACTCATTATTATATTATAATCAACTTAAAAATAGTAGAAGACTGTTACATAATTGAAAGCGTTTAATTATCACCGCCCCCCGAAATTGGAATTGCTTGGGTGCAAACAAGGAATATCATTTAGATAAGATATTAACCGAAGTAATTTCGGGGAAACGTATGCGGCTCGGTATCGTTGGTGGTGATGGTTAATGTTCCGTTATGGATTTGAATATGCGTTTCATTACAGCATATGCATTTCGGGGAAATTAAGATTGCTTGGTCGCAAGGAGGGAATATGGTTTAGATAAAGAATTGACCGAAGCAATTTCGGGAAAAATTATATGTGGGGTGATGTAAGAGATGATTTAGAATATATTCTATTGAATTGTATTCTGTTGGGAGTTTTGGGATATGCCTTTCATTGCAGATTGGGAGATGGATTCTTGGAAGTTCGGGGTAGGTGCGCTTGCAGATTGGGATTTGTTTTTGCATGTTTACAGGTTAGGGTAGGATGACGCGCTGTTAGCGGTCGAGGTTAGAATTGTCTGATATAGAGAACCTCACAGGTCCTAAATATTATAGACTGAACGCACAAATAGTTTCCCCAATGACTTTTCCTGTGTGTCCTTCCGGTGAAAAGGAAGCGAAGCAGGAAAAAAAAGGATATGTAGATAGTCACACGAGGATTCTTTCTTCTGAAGCAAGTCGTCAAAGGATACGGTTCGTGTGCTCCAAAAAGTAAAATTAAATTAAAGAAAAGAGAAAAGGAAGAAGTTTTTTTATGTAGTCGTGTGCGTGTGCAAAGAACAAATAAAATAAATTAAAATAAAAAGTTTCAAAGGATAAATAAAAGAAATTAAGTTACAACTGTTGCAAAAGAAAATAAAAAACACGTTGTTTAATAAAATAAATTATAATATCAAGTTTCAAAAGGAATAACATAATTAGTTGCAATAGTTACAAAAGGAGTAATAACAAGTTTCACAAAAGGCGTAATACCGAGTTTCAAAGGATTAATAAAAGCAGTCACCCACGTCTCACCCAACGAAACAACAAGGGGTAAGGTGTGTAAGAATAAAGACACTATAAAACAATTGTTAAAAATATAAACGTAACAAGACCGCTGTATTCAAGACAAGTTCTCTTCATCCACCGTCTAACCTCAGAATCAGAATCTTTTTCAACATACGTTTTAATAATCTTCGGATGGAACGAAGAGTTTTTTGTCCTTATTTTTTCTCCTTTTTGCTTTCTATTATTGCTTTTTTGTCTTTGTTTCCTTTCTCGTTTTTCTGTTTTAAATCGACGGAGCAATTAACATAGCAATCCATAGATTACATGGCTAGAAAACACAGGCTCATGTAACCTCCATTAAAGTTATTCTCTGCATTGTATCCAGTACGTGTATTGGAATCGCTGTAGTCATCTAAAATTTTTTGTTTGTTATTTATAATTCACAATTAGTTGGCACTAAGTATGTTGTATGCTGGTAGGAATTTTTGGTGATGAGAAAATTTTGGTGATTTTTCGTTAAAGCTCCGATCAGAAATTATTTTCTCGCTCAATACAGTTTTTCTGATTTCTGGATGAAGCGAAGACTTCTTTGTGGCCCGGAGAAAATTATTTTCAAATATAGAAGGATGTTATGGTTGTTTTAACAATTTCTTTATTTGTTTCTTAATTTTCACTCTTTTGTATTCTTGTGGACGGTTGAACCACGTAATGTTGGTCAATAAGGCGTAGAGATGCTCCTCGGCTCATTGAATAGTCCACAGGAAAGCAATGAAGTCTTCTGTTCGTGATGTGCCTGGATTTTCTTATGCTTACGAGTGGCCTCCATGTAAGCTATGCTCCGCCCCGGTTGTTTTAGTTTTAGTGAGGTCAGAATCCTCATTTATTCAGCGTAATACAACCGATATTGATATATACATATATATATAAATATATATATATATATATATGTATATATATATAATCTATATCAATATATATATATATATATACATTTAATGACTATCTTAAAAACTAAGGTATTAGGGTATAATAAGAACAGGGGTGAGAGGAGCTAGTAAGAGACGGGGTTTGAGAGCAGGAGAGCTGACTTTGAAATCAAAGGAGGAAGGGTAGGAGTTGACGTTGCGTAACATACGTGACGTCGGTTCGTTCATACGAGGTGTGGTGGGCTGGTAGACGACTTGCGTAAGGGGGCAGGGGTTTTCCGAGCACAGTCATCGGGGAGCAAAACGTAAGAACCGTCGCTGAATGCTTTCAATTCTGCAAATATGGGATACTTGATGTGGGACCAAACCTGGCTAACATCTTCAAGAAGAGGGCGAGCGAAAGTAATGTAGAGCGATCGGGTCACGTAAGTGTTAGAAAATTCCAGCGTTTCACAAAACCGAGGGCTGTTTCGGCCTTGAGATTCATGTCATCAATATGTGAGAGGAAGTTTAGCTGACTACCGCATAAGATGCCGCGGTCTCGGATCGAGTTAACAGAGGATAAAGGTTGGTTGAATAAGAAGTAGGAGCGGGAAGGGGGAGGGATGTGCTTCCGTGAAAACGTTATTGAGTGGCATTTGTTGACATTAAGCAGGAACCACGAAAAGGATTTCAGAGAACAGATCTGAACGCACTCTGTAGAGATGTGTTCGAAGCGCAAGGTGGATCATTTGAAAATGATCAGCCTGTGCGAAATTTTATCGAAGGCTTTACTAAAAGCCATAGTGACAACGTCGACCTGTAACCGTTTTCTGGGGCTAGGAGTATCTGGGAAGATAATTCGACTAAATTAGTGGTGGTAGACCTCCCATCAAGAAAGCCGTGTTGCCTGGGTGAAATTAGGGATTTGCAGTGGAAGCATAACCTTTGGTAGAGAATGCTTTCAAACGTTTTGGGGAAGTGGGAGAGTTTGGCGATGGGACGATAGTTTAAGATATCGTCTTTGGGTCCCTTTTTATGCACGGGGGCGATAAACGATGTTTTCCAAATATTAGGGAGCTCACCCCGAAAGAGCGACAGATTGAAAATTGTGGAAAGAGAGGAAGAGGGAACGGAGGAGCATTTTTAAAGGAATATAGCGGGGAGACCAACAGGCCCGAGAATAAATTCGTCCTTGACCTGGGTTAGTTTGTTTTCAATCGTGGGTGGATCAATATATTGAGAAAAAAATGGACCATGGGAGAAATGTGGTAAGTAAGGCGAGGTCGGGAACGAAAGAGTCATCTGTGAATGATTGTCTGAAAAAGAAGATGAAGATGTTCGCAGTGACATGTGAATCCGTTGAGGTTTCCAAGTTATATGAGAGGGCGGCGGGATAATCATCGGATTTAAATTGTTGATTGAAAAATTGGAAAAACGTTTTTGGGTCATTTATTAGGTTAGCCTGAGTTTTTGTTCGGTATCTTGGTAAAGGTCATCGTAGAGTGCGTTGAATTGTAGATAAATGCCAAGGTAGTTGGAGTGGTCACAGACGAAGCGATTACAGAGGAAGGCAGCCCACAGCTTGTTTATTACGTATCGAACGAATCTTGGAGGTGAGGAAGTACGATTTTTGCGCCTGTAATATGGAATGTAAAGGGATATAGATTTAAAGATTTCGGTGTAAATATTAGTGGTAGTATATGTTGAGGTAATCGTTAAGTTCGCTTTGTGGAAGTCATGTGAGTAAATGTCACGGGGTAGGAGGGGTCTGCGCTGCTTCATTATGAGGAAAATACAGGATAAGGGGGGGGGGGGGGGTGATTGTCGATAGCAGACAGAACAAGGGGAGAGGGAGCTGGTGGGGAATTAGTAGCGCCCGTCATGAAAATAAGGTCTAGTTGTCTACCTAGGTGGTTTACGACATTACTAACTTGATATAGACTTGAATCAGTTGGGTGGTCTGTGGGGAGGAAGTAAGCGCACCGGCGTACGGCGCTGATTAACTTCCTCCTCCATCATTCACTAATTAAGTTTGGCCGAATATCGCAGCAGGTACAGGAAACGCGCTTTAACAATGAAAGGTGTCTAGTTCTGAATTTAATTTACTTTTAAATTTTGAAAATCAAACAGTTAATGAAATTTATAAATTGTTTATTGTTTGTCTTTTACATTTTTGGATGATTTATTCGATGATTTTTCACAAAAAAACTATTGAACACTTTTGTATGACTTAAGGATATTGTTTTATCCAAGAGACTATTGCATACCGATTTTTTTTCTTTGCCGCACTATATGTTTTCGATAATAAACAATTTGGGTTCAATAAATTTACGTTATTTCGTAGCTTCACGGATAAATTTACGTGGAAAAAAAAATAACTAAAACTTTCTAGAGTTGAAAAATAAAACACACACGACTCACGGGTATATATTCGCGTGTTACTGTTTACGCTTCTCCGCTGGTGGCGCGGAGAGCGGGAGTTTCACCGTGCGACCAGCGTGGTCGGAGGATGGAATAAGACTCAGCGATCGTCATCTCATGCAGAGATGATTTCGCTAAGGAAAAAAAAGAAGAGAGAGAAAAACTCTTCTCTTAAGGGTGTGAATATATCGTTGCCAAGGATATGTTTTATCTCCCACAAGTGTAACGTAGAGTCTCTCTTATGGGAACAAGAAAACCAGATCTCGTAATAAAGGTCATGGTGGTATGTGTGGGATCGTTCAGATAGATGCGTTTCACACGTGCAGTGGAACGACGAAACAGGCAGGCGGCAAAGACAATAGGGAAAAATGACCAAATGCCCGTTGGTAATGCGGGTCATTGTTTACACGATGCCTCGTCGCTATTTTCGACGTTAGGAGAAAAAGGTGCTAAAAGCAAATTGAATGTTTATGGCATCTCTGGCTGCAATAGAAACCGGGTTCATATTTGCATTAGGAAATGCTGGAGAATTTGGTTTCAGCGTCTATTGCGCTAATTATATGCAGCTGCTTGGGTTGTTTGTTGGTAAGACAAACAAAAAAGGTTGCCAGGCAATGTATATGAAAAGGTATATGGCGCGGCTGGGAAAATAGACGGCGCGATATTTATGGTATTTGTCTGGTACCGAATTGGTTCAGAATACCAAATAAGCAAACAAAGAAATCTTATGAAAAATTGTATGCGAAGGGATGCATGAAGGTAAGTTTTCTTTATAGGGATTTTAGGGTTATAATAATTGGGTCTGTTTGATGCGTGAAGCATCTAAGATGCTAATGCGAATTGCATTAGCGAAAGCTGGTGCAGACCCGGGTTATGGTTATGGGGGTTTTTTCAGGAAGGCGGGCCGTGGGATCTGGCGGAATCGCCACAGGTCAATGAAGAGGGGTTCCTTGGGACTGGAGGGGGTGGTGATGCAGAAGAAATGAGAGAGTCCATTAGAGGTGTGGAAGATTAAAGTCGCCAAAAACAAAGATGTCATCCCTAGAGTCGCTTATCTCGATTATATGGTCGATATCGTTAATTACTAGTTCGTCCGCTTCAATGGTCTGGGATGCAAAATTCAGAAGCAGATGACATATATTGATTTGCGGGGTAATTTTATTTTGACAGAGAAATCATCGATTTTGGGCGAGGAGCATATTGCGACGAAGGTTGAGTTAAGGTTACTTTGAATGGCTATGAAGAACCCATCGCACAGGGAGTCAATGGAAGGACGATTAGCAAAGTCGTCGCGATATACAGTAAATGAGGGGGGAAATAACTCTAGATTGTTGATACTAGGGATTAGGTTGGTTTCAGTTAGGGCCTACATGTCAAAAGGGAAGGAGTAATTCATTTGCAAGATCTATCGACACTAAAGACGGAGAACTCTCACATTCTGATAATAGAAGGTAAGAGGGAGATTATGCGAGTATATAGTGGGAGAAAGATACAGTGGCAGTTCATGATCGAACAAAATTATTACGATTAGGTCTATAGCGTTGAAGATTTAAGCTCATGGAGTGAACGTATTGACCGAAAGCTCGGAGGAATCCTGTTATTATGCAAGACTGTTTACTTTAGTAGCCTTCTCCTTGATTTGTGTGTGATTTTAATATTATGCAAGACCGGTAGTCTTGGTTGCCTTCTCCTTGGTTTGTTGTAATCTTACGTATAGTGATCTAATGATATTGAGTCATGCATCGCTTGTCTTATATATGCATAAAGCCTAGAACAAGAACGGGACTTCTTCCGTTGGGCTTTGAAAAAGGAAACATTGACTCTTGGTATTCAAAGGGTAATTCCGTTAAATAATAAGATTTTGAGTTTATTGTTCAGTATGTGGCGTTTCTAGCAAATACACACAACTGATAGTGAAGAACAACGCCACCGATAACACAAGTCGAAAAATTAAAGCAGAACCATTAAAATCGTATACCATAGCAATAACGTACCATTTCAACATCAGTTGAGTGTATTTGAGCTTAGAGATCTAACTCGTACACGCGGAAGTGGTCTGATGTGTTGATGTTTTTTCCTATTGTTTACTGATTCTAACCGTTATAGCGTCGGTTCGAATCACACGCTTTCACTATCGTCGCACACTTTATATACGTATAGGATGATTTGTATTTTGAAATCAACGGATAATTCCGTTCAATAATAAGATCGTGAGTTTATTGCTGGGTATAAGACAATAAATATGAATTCAATGGATTCAATAATAATATTAATGCTAATGGCCTGTGTAACACTGACATATATATTTTTCTTTATTACCTTACAATTAATGCTCTTAAAAATTGTGAACCGTATGATTTTTGCAACAAAAAAAAAAAAAAAAAAAAATTTCCAATTATTTGTCCTGAGATTAGGAATGAGTTTCTATTTGATATCATTAGAGGTCACACGTAAACTTAAAGTGGACCTTCGTTGTTTTATAGGGGCGGACGGCGGTACTCGCAATACTCAACGCCCTGATTATCCATGATTCAAATGAAACCAACGCTGGAATCGAAAAACAAAAACAGGCTACACATGTGTTCTTATTAGAGGTTTGTAGATTCCAGATATCAGATTCTCTAATTTTAAGCCTTATGGAATTTTGAATTTAAAATAGAAATAGGATTTCATCTCTTAATATATACAACAAAAAACACTTCTTTTAAAACACATTTTTAAAACTTAGCCAGGTTTTAAAACGATTCCTACACTTACCGCAAATTTTTACTAACTTCTATTATTTTACTAACGTTTATTATTTTCACAACTTCAAGAATACTATTATAGTGCTTTCTTAATTTCTACTCATAGACTGGGAGGGATCGTCCCACTTTGGGATACTGTGTCAGCCGCTGAGATGCTCAAATCTCCCCGCCTGATTAAAACTCACACCCCTCTCCCGCTTTTACCTCAACAAGTTTGGAGTAAACGTCCCAAGGTTTATCATTGTTATGTGCAAAATATTCGAATGTTAATTTAGTTTAATTGTCACACAGGTTATTTATGTTTTTCGACACCCGAAGGACATGGCTATCTCATCATATTACCATGGGCTGTCCTTAGGCCTTGGGACAAATTGCACCTTGGAACAATATTTAAAAGATTACATCGAAGAAGAGAATTGGTTTTTCGAACATGCTCTGGAATTTTGGTGGCTTCGTCGTGAACCAAATATTTTTTACATGAGCTTTGAGCGGATGAAGAAGGATCTTCCAAACGTTATACTGGATGTTTGCAATTTTCTTGGAGTTAAGATAAATGCCGAGCAATTGGAACGGTTGGAAAAACACTTGTCGTTTGAAAGCATGAAAAGTAAGCAAATTTCACTTCAAAACGAGCTGTTAAAAGCATGGTTTACAATCTCCGTAGATAATATTTGCTGCAGTCACGAAGAGGAATCCTCAGAGTTAAGAGAATACCACCGTCAAAGGACAGGCGTTTCAAAAACGGAGTAAGTAAATCTTTATAGTATTTTATTATTGGCAACATAAGGTTACTTGACGCTAATTTAAACGCGATAGGATGTTTATATCTCTATTGTAGGTAGTCCAGTATCAAATTCTGGACGTATTAGCAGCATACCATTGGCCAAATTCGATTTCGAAAAGGAACTGTTGCTCCAGGTTCTCAAAAACCTAAATATTAACAAACCACCGATCAAGATAGGTTTCACTGTACACTTGTGCAAAGACGTAGACTTTGCTCGCTAGACTGTTGCGAAAAATTTCAATTAGCTTTGTAAGTAGGGTGTTAGAATGTACTGACAGCTAGGCCGGCTCATCGTAAGAGGGGACTGTGGCGGTTCCCACCGTCACTAATCATCTTCCCATTAACCAGGTAAAAACCCCTACGTAACTATATCCCTTTACCGTACCTTCGTTCTGTTAGAATATGCTACCCAGGTATGGTCCCCTTATCACGAGACCCATATCCGTAGAATCGAAAGTATTCAACGTCGCTTCCATCGGTTCGCTTTCCGAGGGTTAGGATGAGCAAACCCTTTAATCCTAGCCCCGTACATTAATCCCCTTAAATTAATCAACCTCTTTTGGTTTCAATTAACCCCTTTCGCGGATGCTTAGAAATGTGAAATCCAACTCCACCTTGTTTGACTTTGACCTCTCTATCCATACCCTCAAGCACCCCCCCCCCCCCCCCTAAATCATTCTCACCACTAATCTTAAGCGGCGCTTGCTACACTTACCTCTCTAACCTGGCTCTACCTCCCGCCCCTGCTCTTGCCTTCATAATGTGTCCTGTTTACCTTAGGTAAGCTTAGTTAAGTTAGTTCTTACGTTCTTTAATTTTTAAAGTTATATGCTTTAGATTTTAACTACTTAAATTGTTTAAATTAAGCCAATAAAAGGGGTGGTAGCCCCACTAAACATTTCGGGTATGGTGGGCAATCTACCATATATGTTCTTCTCCAGTATTTTCCCCATTGTGTCCAGTAGGAATATGGTGCGATACGATGGTGGACTGTCACCCGATTTATTTCTTCCCTTTGGCTGAAGCACTAAGTACTGGACCTTCTATGCATCGGAAAATATCTCTTCTTGTAGGAATTTCTGCATCAGGGCTTGTGTTTCATCCCGCTATATAAACCCCATAACTCATTAACACACACGGTGCAAATCATCCTCAGCTCACAGTTAATTAATGCTCATATCACACACGTTACTCATAATATTCATTCAAACACTCTCATTAAATGCCTTGTAGTATTATGGCAGAGTCGCCATGTATTAATTCGATTGCCGGAAAGATCCGTCTAAAACCTACTTCCCTATTGTTGCTGTATGTAGCGTAGCCCGCTTAAAGTTTATGGCGTAGAGCGCCGCAGCAGTTGAATCAAAAACGTTTCAGGTATTTGCTTTATTATCGAAATTGTTGGGGTATTTATACTCCCAATCAATCAGTCAATTATTCATAAATTTCTTAATCTACTCATACAAATTATGCTTCATAAGCCATTACACTTAATTCGTAATTCACTCAAAAATACAAAAATGCTTATTATGCTATTCTATTCTCTATCACCAGCTCGGTGCATAGTGTAAGAACAATGACACGATTTGACCCAATTAATTTCTGAATCATTCGCCTGCAGCAAGCTCGCAAACGATTGTCATTTGATTCTTGCAAACCGTAACCGGAGCAATTCGTTTCTCTTGCTCAATGAAAAGAATGGCCTTGAATTGTTGTCGGCAACGAATGCTGGTTACCTGAAACCTGCTAATTGTGACACCACCTATGACGCATACTCGCTTGCCAAAGCTACACGCTTATCGCATATCGTCAATTCGTATTCATATTGCACACGAAGCATTCCAATCATAACAATTAACGTATAATACCGAATGACGCATTCTCGCTTATCAAGACCACACTGTAAACGCATCTTTTGCTTCATATTCAATAACCAAGCTTGCACTTATCATGGGACAGTCTCGCACAGTCTCATATTACGAATGCATTTTTTTCTTCATATCCGAGAACGGCTGTCACACAAGTCATATGACACGGACAGCGCCCTCAAACGCAATTGGCGACCACTTAACCGAACTTCAATCAAAGTGCTGAGATCTGCGAAAAGCCAGACATAGCAACGAAACGCAAATCGGCCGAACGATACGAATGGCTTGAACATGGGCCATTGTACTGGGTTCGTCAAATGCAAGGGTCAATTAAGTGATCGCATAACCCAACACCGCTGCACCTTACGTGGGGCAATTAAGTGACAATGCTAATTAAGAAATGCGAATGACTTGTGCCAGGCAATTGGACTCAATATGGGTCATACGGTCTGGATCGAAGTCCAAGCTGAAGGAAATGCATCGTTTGCTTTTCTACACCCGATTTAGGGTTTATAAAGAGTGATTGCAAATGGACTAATCGAGTATTGGGACGAATCAATTAAACAGAGTAACAGCTTGCAGCCCTTGGATTGGCACAGCGGGCCCGTTGCTCTGAATCAAGTAATAAAAGTAAATCAAATAATAAAACTAAATCAAATAACAGAGTTAAATAAGTTCCTCTGTAAATTAAATAAATATAACCAACCAATATACTTCTACTCATTTCGGCTCTCCAGTGGGACCCGAAAGGGAAAGGGTGGACCGCCCTACAGCAATCAGGAAGGGTCTAAACCCGCTAACCTTACCATTTGGCACGAACGGCACACATACAGCCGGTGCCAGATAACTAATTAAAAGTGATACCTTTTTTGTATTACATTCGGCGCGGACGGCAGGATACTGCCGGTGGCAAAATAATTAATAATATTTTATTAATAAATAATAAAATAATAAATGTTGATACCAATATATCCCTTGGTGTTACACTTGGAATAGCTTCGGTCTCGTTCTAAGTGCTGCTTTGATAACCCTGTTTGGGATCCTGTCGGACCCAGGGACTTTTTTGTCGCGTATTCTTTTGCATGCGATCTGCATTTCTTGTACCGACAGTGCTGGAATGGCCTCGGTGACGGAATTAATGACAACGTTCCATTCCCTTTCCGATTTTCGGGGAATGAGGTGCTCTTTGATTGAGCGAAACATGTTGAGAGGTTGTGTGTGGGACCTTTTGCCCCTTTAGTTTTGCCATTACCATTCTGTAAGCAGTGCTCCAAGGAGATATGTTTACTTCTGCATGTATATTTTTTAAGCACTTCGCTTTGCTGTTTTAATGGTCAACTTTGCTTTTTTTTTTTGGTTATCGAGGTGTTCTTGAAAGGCAGCTGTTCCTCTTGATCTTTGCATCCTGCGACGGGATTGTAAGCTGTCGACTCTTAGTGGTTTAATTTCGTTCGCTCAGCAGTAGTATGGTTTTTTTCATTGATTGGTATCCTTCATAGCATTACTGCGTCACATGTTGTGTGACGTTTTCCGCCACAGATGCCCTGCGCGGGGCATCCAGTATTTCTATCGTTATTCTCGCCTAGA
Organism: Microdon myrmicae; assembly: GCA_963931805.1. NCBI lineage: Eukaryota > Metazoa > Arthropoda > Insecta > Diptera > Syrphidae > Microdon > Microdon myrmicae. The sequence continues at coordinate 13,405,056 of OZ007496.1, read as the reverse complement.
AGCATTACGGTTTCTCCACGAAACTAAAACAACTCCTCTGGGGATGTCTGCAAGTTCGCTTCCAACATGAATCCTCTTGATGGTCCGGTGTAAAACCAAGTTGGTAAATTGATCTACAGATCTTAGGAAACCTTCGATAATGTTCGGGTTCTCCGGACAAATTGTTAAACACACGTCGTTCAGGAAAGTTTCAATAATAATCTCAATTTATTGTCTCTCCTTGTTCAATCAACTTTTACTTTTACAATTTTGCTTTTTAACTTTTACAATTTTATTCCATTACTTATTACAATTTTTATTTTTACTTTGTCACAATTTCAACCTTTTTACTTTCTTTGTTCATCGAACAACCGGCGCTCTTCTTTTTCTTTTTTCAACTGTGAAACAAAAAACGATCATCACTCTTTTTTTTTTCTTTTTACGGAACAAGCTTTCTGTTCTTTTTTTCCTGCTATGTATACTTAAAAAACCTCTCTCTCTCTCTCTCTATCCATCTCCATCCACTTCGAAAAGGGATCCAGCTTCCACACGATCCACAATCGAACAAAAGTACGTTTGTACATTCAACATGCGGATCGTGTGTTTTTTCACCACCTTACCATCTATTATTATATTACATTTAAAACGAAACAAACGATGGGGATGGCGGAAGCGGCACGTAACAGCTGTACTATATTCACCATCTCTATTAACTCGTGGACAATTTCCGCCGTGCTTCATTTAGTTTTGTCTGGTAGGTGTTGTGTTTCTTGTAGGGGTTTTTATTTCCAGGAAGCGTGTCTCCTAGTCCTTAAAAGGACAAGGCGATCTCTTAAAATGTGACCGCTCCTGAAAACTTGTCCTACAAAAGGGGTCGTTGCCGTGCTTCCTCTGAGTTCAAAGGGAAGAGCAACGTCCTTTTATTCGGCCTTCGTCCTGATGTCTTCACTTGGTCTTCCGTGGGGGCCAGGTGATATTTAGATATCCGTCGTCCATAAAAAATGAAAACACGTCTTGTTTCCTTTATGAATATGATTTTATTATATTATTCAGGATTTTCCTGGGGTACTTCCTCCAGGGACTGTGAATTTAGACTGCGGCCCGGAGATCATTTTTTTTTTTTTTTTTTAAAACTGTATTTATTAACCATAATTAAAATTTGTACATTTAAGTAATACAGTGACTTAAAATTAAATTCGTGACAATTGCTTACATGTAATTATTATTATAATACATTTTCCAAACAATGTTTTAAGAGTTACAGGCTAGATGTGTGTTTATACATTTAGTAGGGTTTCGTCTTCCTGGAAAAGGTCGGAAAACCAGGAATTTCTTATTTTTACTTTACTTAATCTAAACTTAACCCTAAATATAAATATAAATATAACTTAACCTAACTTAGTCTGATTATTATAAAATGAGCTATAAACAAAACAAAGTTTTATAATTAATGGGATTTATGAATTAAAGGATGTGGAATGAGGTCAGTTATGGGTTAGAGGTAGAGTATTTCTCTCCGGTTGTTCGTTGGAAAAGCGTAGGATGTTGGAGAATGGTTGGACGTTACAGTATTTGAACTGGTTAGGGGTAACTTCGGTGTTGTGGTATATGATCTCGTTTGAATCATTTACCAGTCTGCCTGAGACGAAGATAGCTCTGGTGTGGAGACAGTTGGGATAGTTAGTTCTGATATCTAGAGGGGTCTCTAAGAGCGAGGTTATTATGGGATTGGGATTATTTTGTAGGTTGTCGATAAATTTGATAGACAGTTCGAGGAATCGTCTATCGAGGCGCTCAATACCAGCGGTATTGTAGAGTTCGACGTTACTATAGTACTTATAGGAGTTAGGACGACGATGTAACCCAGAGACATACCTAAAGCATTTTCTTTCGAATACTCGTAATTTCTCCATTTGGGAGGGAGTGATATGGTACCACAATGGGCACGCGTACGTGAGTGTGGGCCTGATAATTTGTTTGTAAATGAGCAGTTTGACTTTGTGAGAGAGACTATTAGGTTTCCACATTACTCTTCTACAGAGATTAAGCTGAATTGTGGCTTTTTGAAGGGAATTTTTAATGTGGGAGGAAAAAGACCAGTTATTAGAAAAAGTGATTCCCAGATATTTTAGGGTTTTGGAGGGTTTTATCAGAGTATTGTTCAGTTGAATCTTAATTTTGTTGTGGCAACGTCTAGTGTTGTTTGTACAGTGCTCGTTTTTGCCCTTGAACACTATGAGCTGCGTTTTATTTGGATTAAGGTGAATTTTCCAATTATTAAAGTATGATGATAGGTTAGGGAGGAAGTTGTTAATGCGGTTTCTTGCAGCCTTAACAAATTTGCTGCTAGAGTAAATTAATGTATCATCAGCATAATTCAGCATCACAACATTAGGAGATACGGGTTGAGGAATATCTGAGGTATATAACAGATATAAAATTGGCCCTAAAATGGAGCCTTGGGGAACACCCGCGGTTATGGTGTGGGTTTCTGAGACAGAAGAATTTATTCTCACAACGAATTTTCTGGCAGAAAGATATGAGGCTAAGAGCTTTGTTGTGTGAGAGTTTAGATTAAATATGGAGTGCAGTTTGTACAGAAGTCCTGAGATCCAGACGCAATCAAACGCCTTAGAAATATCGAGAGATATACACACAGTAGGGCTTTGGTTTTGGAGACCAGTTGTAACATCGTGTGTGAGTTTTAGTAGAGCATGACATGTGGATTGTCGCTTACGAAATCCGAACTGACAGTTAGGGATGAGTGCATTCTCATTGGCAAATGAGAGAAGATTTTGGTAGATCTTGCGTTCCAGTATCTTACTTAATGTACTTAATAGGGATATTGGACGATAATTGCAAGGACTATTACTACTACCGGGCTTCTTAATAGGAATTACTACCGCAGTTTTCCAGTTCTCTGGGAAGTGCGATGCATTAATTATATGATTAAGAAGAATGAGGATGGGAAGTAGATTCGGTGGGCGTAGCCTTTTAAATAGAAGACGTGGGATTCCATCTAATCCAGTTGACTTTTTGTTATTTCCTGATCTTACGATCTCGGATAATTCGTCCGCAGTTAGAAAATTTGTAGTGTCTAAGGGGTGTGAAGCTATGTTTGTGTTGTTGAATTCACCGATGAAAGGAGTAAAAGATGGGAATAATCTGTTTGAGATGTATTCGTTTACTGTGTTCTCGAAGCCAGGAGTTGAGAGAGAATTATTTTGCTCATGGATCTTTGCAAAGTGTTCTGCGAGGCAATTTGCTATGTCCGAATCGGACTGGGCAATATTATTGCTGATCGGGTTAATGAGATGGTCAATTCGGGGTTTATATTTACGACCAGTTAATTGGTTGATGTTTTTGAAAAGATCCCGATTTGGTTTGATATTTTTATGTGTGGAGATGTAGTTTTCATCTGCGAACTTTTTCAACTGCTCATTTATCAGAGTGGATAGGGCCCGGAGATCACTTGACTATTCCTTTATAAAGGAAAAGGAATCGAAAATTGTATCCCAAAGATACACATTTTCGTGCAACAATCTCGATCTTTTGGATATTTCGAGCGAGATGTTGTATTTACATAAGATAAGAAATCAATTTCTTGAATTCTTATGAAACTATCGCGCAGATGTGTGAACGTATCTGCTTTTGAGTTTTTTGTTTGTTTTCCTGAATGGAAAATTTTGGGATAGAGATAACGATCTCTGAATTTTGGACATGGGTGATGTTGTGGAGCAAATGTAGAACAGTAAACGAATATTAGATTCGTTTATTGTAACTTTTAATTTTTATTTGGATTTTGGGGTTAATAATGCCGTGGGGGCAAATGTTAGGCAATAAACGAATTTTTGATTCGTTTATTGCGAATTTTGAATCATGTTTGGGTTTTTACGGGTTTTGATGGGTTTATAGGTTTTAGCGTATTATTGCTGGGATTTTGGATTAGGAATGGGGGAAAAAGGTGCTAGGGCTTTTTGCAGCACTACATAGGGCCTCTGTTCCTATTTTCTATAACAATTTCTAAGGCTGCAAATGTTTCCTATAGTCTGCATCTCAGACGGACCCTCTGCCTCTTAGCACGAGGTTGTCTAACATGATCTGATATTCAATTATTGTCAGGCTAGGCCAGGCATAACAGCTATAAAAGTTGGTGGCATTTATTTTAGTCTGTGGCGTTTTTAACAGATACACACAGGTAGGAGTAGTCTGACGTTTCTAACAGATACACACACGAGTGTGAAGAACACCGAAAGGAAATTCAAATAAGCAAACGCATCAGAGCCATATGCCACAGCGATAACATAACAATTCCAATTTAGTTGAGTGTACTTGAGTTTAGAAATCGAATTTGTACACGCGTCAGTGGCCTGGTGTGTTAAGCATTGGTCCAATTTTTAATGATTCTAACTGTCATGGCGTCAGTTCGAAACACACGTTCTTCACTATAATCGCAAACGCTATAAGTCCTTTTGAAGCCCCTCTGTTGGTCTCCGTTGTCTTGAAAGACGTGTGTTCCACATTACCATTTGGCCGTTTATCTGATCTCATCACTGACTCATATAGTGTAATCGAGAACTTTATATGATTTGCTGATCAATCCGTTGTGAGCCTTCTCCGCCTTGGCCATTTCTGTCAGGATCTCTTTGACCGTATCAGAATGTTTTAGATTAAGTTGTATAATCTTCACTGTGATTTTTGGTTGATTCCTTGTATTAATACCGGACAACTCTTAGTGACCGCCGGATGGTTTGCTCCATCAGGATTTGTTTATTTGCAAAACAGGCATGTGGGCTTTGTTGTTGCAATCTGTTGTGATGTGACCAAGTGTTCCGCACTGATGGGCTGCAGAGTTGGGAGCGGTCTTTGCCTTTGCGGTGTTTGAATGTATGCTCAAACTCGTCTTATTGAATAAAATTGCAATTTGTTTTAACATTTCCCTATACTGAACTGCAACTGAATTTTTTCCAATGATTTTACAGGTACCCTGTGAAGACATACCCTTTCATACGAAAGGGACAAGCTGGAGGGTATAAACATATTTTTACCAGTGAATTAAACGAGAAATATGATCGATGGATAGAAGAGCATCTCAAGCCGTACAACGTCACCCTCGACGATCTGCTGCTGAGCAATGCCCCATCATCCTAGAAAATCTGAACTAAATTTGGAGAATACAACTGAATCTTTAGGAAACAAATTGGTAATTAATCCCCACCAGCAAATCTACTTAACTCGTCGTTTTAAACAAAAACCTTGAAACTTAAAATTTCTACGTATTTTCGAATTTTGAGATTAGTCAGATTATTTGAACGAAACCACGGTTTCAAATATAATTCGTTTTATTAAATCAGAGTTATTAAGAAGGAGTCAAAATAATACATACGATTTGCGCTGAGCAGAAAACGAGAAGTGCCATCTTTATAGTTCGACTAAAACGCTTGGACATGTTCAATTCTACAGTTTAATAAAACTAAACATAATTTTTAAATTCACTGAAAACAGAAGTTTCATTTCCCGTGATGTAGACTTATTTACTAATATTGAATTTCATCTCACCCCCTTCTCCAGGTCTAAATTGAATGAAAGCGAAGAGGAATATAAAACGAAAAATATCAAAGAAACAATTGGTCCATCAGGATCCGTTCGGAGATATGTGACTTGTATGCGCCAGCCTATCTCAAGATAACAATATATCAGAAAAATACGTGAGTAAGTGTATTTTAAGCAACTTAATTGAACGCGCGCTACTCACTGACTCCTTCAGGCGACTCCAATCAAGTCACTCTTCCAAGGTGTTCATCTTCTCACTTCGAAATTCTAACTCCCATATCTTTTCCTTCTTTCGAAGGTCAAGACGCATCGCCACTTATCCTTTCTTGGGGTTTTTGTTTGTGTCAGCCATCTGGCTAATGCAAACAAGAGTTTTCGTGCACTTCCGATGGGTAACACAAGATCCGTGGAAATTGGTTGTTAGTTTTAAAATTGGTGCATTTGCAAGTCATAAAACATCTGGCATGTGAAGATATGCATTCGGATGTTTATGATTGCAAGAATTGTGTGTCGGTGGATCGAATAGATATGCCTTTGTTTGGACATGTGCACTTTTGGGTCTTGGATCTTATAGGAAATTTAGGTGTTAATTGCTTGTAGAATACATGAGAAGATATGCATTATGCTGTTTGATTTTAGGGAATTGAATTGAATAAATGAATTGAATTGAGTAAATGAATTGAATTCAATAAATGAGAAATTGAACGTTTAGTTCGATTGAGTTTGACATTGAATTCAATGTTGTGTTGGGGATATGAAATGGATTTTGTTATAGGTAGGATTTGTGTATATGTGGGAGGAAAATGGTAGGGCTCCTTGGTGCACTACAAGTGCACCAAATCTATTAGTACATTTTTAATTCTTATTTGTCCTCAAATACATTTTTTCTTAACGATTGATGTCGAAGAATAAGCTTGTTTCTATTATTTTTACTACCACTATATATATACCATATTGTGACGCATATGACAATCAGTACTGGAATCTTCGAGAAAGTCCGAAACAAAGTACTAGATTATTTTAGGAAGTACTGGAAAACTGGAATAGAACATTCAAGACTATGGAACGGACGGAAACGATACACCAAATCAGAATGAGGAAAAACGGTATAAATACGTCGCACGCAGAGCGGAAGTTAAGTTAGAGATAAGTAAGACAGTGAAGCAAGCGATACGTCTCGAGTGAGAAGTAAGAAGTAAAATACGCGATAATTACGGAAGCGATAATAAAGAAAACGTTAAGTGTACGGAAAAAAAGTAACGGTTGTTATTAACGGACTAATAAAGTGTTACAGCAATTCAAAATCGATTTAACGGCTCTTATTTATTTTAAAATAATTAATCCAGCGAACCCTAAGCTCGCTACAATATATATACAAACAAAAAATAAACAATAAAAAACCTAAAAATCATAATAATGTAACCAGATTCAGGTTTTCCATTTTTTTCTCTTATAGAATTTGTAAATGTTGTCTAAAGTAAAAACAATAAAAAATATAAATACTGTACACCGAAGGATAATATATTTGTAAAGAAAATAAAATAAATGTACGTAGAATAATTTAGAGTGCCCATACAGAGCCAGTAAATTACATCAAACTGTAATATGTTAAAATAGGATAAGCTTCTTTTTCTTTTGCAAATAAATGCGTAAAAAAAAAACAAGAGGATGACAGTCTCCAATAACTTTCCAGCCATGGCAATCGGGTCGTATGCTAATGGTTCTTGAGGTGAATTAATTGTCTTTGACATCGGAACTAGTCTCTGTTCCCTTCAGTATATTTTCAATACCTTGTTTGAGATGCCGTCAAATTCTGGAGCTTCGAGTACTTTGAGCCTTCAAACGACTCTCTTTATTTCCAGTGATTCAGTGATTGTTACTGGCCCGCCATTATAAGCAAGGTTGAAATCGGTGTACAAATTTTCTCTGAAACACCTTTTTTGTAAATAAATAAATTCTCTTAATAAAAACAAACAAAACAAAGTTATTATATATAAATATAATGAATTAAAAGAGAACGAAGCCACGGGTTTTGACAGTCCAAACAAACACAGATTAATACTAACTAACTCTGAGAGTGTATGTGAGCAAAAAAAAAAAAAAAAAACCAAAAAAAAGGAACTAAAATATATAGTGAAATTACAAAGTGAAGCCAACCTAATAACTGGTTTAAAACAAAGACTGGCCTGCTATTTTGGATGCAACAAGCTCGGTGTACTGACCCTCAGCATGCAGAATGGCAGACAAAAAACAAAATATTAAAAAATTGAATCCAAAGTCCGCGTTAATAAAACTCGCGACGAGCTCCCCACTAACACGAGCGACAACAAAAGTAAACAAGCCAAACGAGGTAATAACAGACTTGCTCGAAAAGGCGCAAAAAATGGAAGAAGACAATACATTCCCCCCGGTTCCATATACTGACGGCCATGTCACCAATAACATGTTTGCATGTTTAGCGACTACCGAGACTGAGGACGAGGAAGAGGAAATCAGCGATTTTGAAACAAGGCTAGCCCGAGCAAGGGCCCAATTAGCAGAGAAGTGTCGCAGAAAAAAGGAATTGGCTGAAAAGGAGCAGCTAATAGTGAAACAACAGCAGCAGAAAAATCAGCAACAATGGGCACAACAGAACCCTAGCCAACAAAAAGGATGTCCACCGCAAAAGATTACACAACAACAACCACAACAAGAGCAACAGACAGCAAAAAGGAAAGGGAAGATGCCACCCATCAACATTACAGATATGGACTGTAACGAACTGGTAAGTCTATGTAAGCTTTCTATTGGGGAAGATTTTTCAATTAAAAGACTGAAAGGGAACAGGTTTCCCATACAGACAAATTCGGTTGAGGACTTCGAAAAAATGAAAAATGTGCTAAAAAGGGCCACCGCGGAATTCTATACGTACACCCCGAAAGAAATAATGAATATAACGGTTCTACTAAAAGGCGTTGACCCTGAAACAGAACCAGAAGTTCTATTACAAACGCTACGAGAGCTTAACTGTAATGATATTGAGTTTATCGCGGTAAAACCTTTCAATTCAGCTAGGGGTAGACGGGAGAATCGTAAATTACCATTCTACATGGTGCAGCTGGGCTCCGGTAGCAAAATTGGTGGACATAGGAAAATCACTATCCTAAACCATCAAGTAGTCACATGGGAGAAATTGAAAAAAGGCAGAGATTTAATCCAGTGTCTGCGCTGCCAAAGGTTCGGGCACTCAGCAGCAAACTGCGAAATGCAGTATCGATGCGTAAGATGCAGACAGTGTTACACGCAACGCCTACCCTCCCCTAATACTCACCCTTTTTGGGGGCCTCCCCCAACCATTAACAGGATTCACTTTCATGTGAAGCCCCATATGTTGATTAATCCAAATCAACATACCAACCCAATGAGTACCTGTAAAAGTGCATTAGCTACAAAATGCATATACGAGTACATCATGGAATCCAGATACCACATCTGGGAAAAATCCATGACGGCACAAAAGAAAATAATGTGCTGCTCAAAACAAAGAACAATTCTATGGTAACGAAGCAATAAAGTATACAAAATATCTTTGCCATCGTTGACCATAAATGAACACTTGTGTAATTACAAGATTCTAAGAATGGTATACACGCATCCACACAATCAGATCTCGCAGATCATAAACATTTTCAATGTTTACGATTTTCAAGAAATGTACTGCGAAGCATACCCCATGTGTATGAAGAAGTATCTATTGTGTGTAAACAATGGATGCGTACTTCGGGATACACGATCAATAGATAGATAAGGGGGTGTCGATGTATGAACGTCGTCCGGTTTGGACATTGATAAATTAAACGAGTCTGAAAGAAACCATCGTCCACAACGGACATAAAAATATAAAACCCGTCGCGTTGTATATTTGTTTATAAAATAATAAGATTCTAATATCCATCGTTGTCCTGGACGGACAGAAAACAAAAGGCCGATCGCGTTTCAAAAGTCGCTGCGAGTAACCCTTTGCGCTTACCGTACGACTTCCTCGAGTGCCTTTCGCGAAAAATATTCTATGTAAAAACATCGTGCTCTCAAAAGTGAACAATAATTCGAATCTTTTGGATACGCTTTCTAAATCCAATTCAGTGTCAGTGTTGTGTTCTCGCAGAATCCCAACATAAATTAATAAATGGATTCAACCCCAAAAACTGCATTTGACTGTGTTCGCTGTGAATATAATTCAGTGTACCTAATTTGAAAGGTTTAAGAACAGATTTCTGTAGGTAAATAAAGTGTCACGTTTCCGTGTTTCATTTAATTAATTGGATTTTATTATCTGTGTGTGTGTGTATATAAGTAGTGCAGGGTATATATAGTGCAGTGCAAAGAATATTTAACAACAGGACCACAGCGCAGAATAATGCACGTTAGGTAAAGAAAGGGTAGACGACAGATCTCTTCTAAAGTGTGCAGTCTGTATGAGCGAGGGAAACCCCGCTAATTATCGAGTTGTTTTCTGCGAATTACAGAAAAAAAAGTTTTCACAGCAACGAACGCCCGATAGTTCAGGGCCGACCAGCACTAAATGTAACACCCCAGTTCTCGTATGCTCAAGTAACAGCTGGTAGAAGAAACACGCCACAACCCACCACACGGGTACCGCCGCAACATACTGTGCCTCCAGAAACAGTAACACTAGCAGATGTGCTCACAACATTGCTCGCTATTCAGACGCAGATGACACAAATGCAAAAACAAATAAAGGACAGGACACTAGACTAGACTGGGTCTATTCGCAGTTGTCTAGCCAGCCGTCAAAAAAACCCCCCAACAGAAAGCACAATTAAGGCTTTAGTCGTGAATGTAAATTCACTTATCAGAATCGAGAGAAGAGCCGCTCTCTTTAAACTGTTGCAAGACGAAAGTCCTGACGTACTTCTGGCTAGCGAAACTAAGCTGAATCAGAGGCATAAACTATGTCACACAAACTACGACATTATACGAAGAGACCGACCCAACTCCACACAAGGAGGAGGGGTGGCAATCTTTGTTAAAAAAGGACTTCAACATAACGTAAGTTGAGAGATCCGCAGATTTCAGGTGCTTGAAGCGTGCATCATCCGCATACCTTTTCGACAAGGAAGGGGCATGTATGTGATATCTGCCTACGCACCAGAAGCACATCAATAACATATATTTATAGTGGAGCTAGGGACTCTTACAACTTCACTCTGAGGGGAAATATTACATCGTAGGTGGCGATTTGAATGCCAAACACCCAAGTTGGGGAACTAGCATGTCCAACACGAGAGGAAATCAGTTAGCTGGTTGGCTAGATCAACATCACATTGAATATAAGGCTGACCTGATAGCTACAGAATATCCTTCCTTTCACAGAGGGTGATCGTTCTTAGATATTATTCTTACTGACACACGACTTAAATATACACATACTAACAGACAAAATATAAACTGCCTACGCACAATTGAGTATGACAGCGACCATTGTGCATTATCAATCGTGATAAAAACACCAAGCGAAGTTGTGGAACTCGGCGAATGTATGATACCGCAACCCTATAACTATCGGGGTATGCAATGGACGCGTTTCAGAAGAACCTTAACAAAAGAAATTTGCTTAAAAGATATTATCCTTCCTACCAACAGAAACATATCCAACGATGACATCGACAAATACATACAAAACATGGACGACACCATAAAACAAACAGAGACAAAACAATACCAAAAACCACACCTACGGACAACATGAACATGTACCGAAACGTCACAATCAACGCACTCCACAGAAAAAAAAGTAGACTTCTGTCGCAACTAAAACTACGGTACAGACGATTTATTGATAGGCACGACCAGGAGATAATATCACTGAAGTCCAGATTAAAAAATCTCCAACAGCTGATAAAAGCCAACTATAGGCTATCAGCAAATTTGTATTGGAACAACAAAGTTCGGGCGGTAAAATCCAACAATCCTAGTATGTTCCCGCAAGTTAATAAAATATTTAGACGGAGTAATGAAAACGAGATTCAGTGTCTCCAAATACCACGAACTGACGAAAACCAACGAATGCTGGCAAATATAGGCATAGACACAAACAACGCTATCCTAAATGACGAAGTTTTTGTGTTTGAAGATCCCTTGGAAAAAGTGAAAGTTGTAGGGGCCGTCTTTCAAGAACTGTACAAGACTAATGAAGTAATTCGCCGCAACCATGGCTTGGAAGATAGAATTTTACTGAATTATCGTCATGTTCGAAATGACATTTCACAGTGGCGAGCAGAAAACCAAGGTTTTATCGAATTCAATAATGAAAATACGGCAAACGTCGAGATGACTGTAGAAAGTGCCAACAGCCTTTTGATCACTAGTGAAGACATCCATGGCGTCTTTGCATCATTAAGAAACAAAAAATCAGTTGGAATCGATGGAGTACCCAATATCGTACTAAAACATCTTCCTCCAATCGCAATGGACATATATGCAGTCTTGTTTAACAACGCTCTGAACAACGCACATTATCCAGTACGTTGGAAAACGGCCATCATCCAACCGTTACCAAAAAAAGAGAAAGACAAAACAAATCCAAAAAATCTGCGATCGATCAGTTTGTTACCGAGTATCAGTAAAGTATTCGAAAAGGTTCTAAACAAGGTTCTACTCAAATGGGTTGAGGACAATAATATTATTCCAAATAGCCAGTTTGGTTTTAAGGCTGGTCATGAAACCACACATGGCGCAGCTAAACTGGTTTCAGACATTCAGTGGAATAAAAGTCTGAAACGGTGCACAGGTGGCATTCATAAACTACTGTATATACTATACGACATGTTGAATGAAAGGAAAGACGTCGTCAAAAGTGGCAATGTGACCTCCACCATTACTTATATAAAAAACGGTCTGCAATAGGGAGCGGTGTTATCTCCGATCCCATTTAATAATAGCGACTTGTTAAGGTCTCTTCATCAGGCTATTGCGTATGCAGACGATCTGATACTCGTAATATTGTTACCGATTTTTCGGGTTTACGTTAAGCGGCTCCCTAGGTCCGATCTCTGGATCGCGAAATGATTTAAATCAGATTGCAAAAGCTCGTTCTTTCGGGTTTATTGGGTTTACTTTATTTTTACTTATTATTCTACACGTGTTATTTACACTTCCTTTGACATCGATCCCCGTATTAGCTGTCAGTTCTCTTCTTCTTGACTCTTGACTGACACTTATTACTCCGCTGTCAGTTTGCCTGCTTCTCTATGTCGTCTATCTCGCACTAGATGGCGTGCTTCATGTTCGTAAATTCGTCACAATATATAGAACAGCACCAAAAATTGAAATCATTAACGGACTATTACAAGGGAATTTCAATGATGTTCAGCGATACTGCGACAACTGGATTCTCAAAATCAATGTCCAGAAGTGTGAAACCATCCTCCTTAGAACACCACTGGCTGAAGCTACCAGGGACACCAGGAAAAACTGGCGAAAGCTAACTATTATGGGACCACACCAACAAACACTGGAAACCAAAAATGTAGTCAAATACTTAGGCATCTGGCTGGATCAGTATCTATATTTTAACAAACATGTGGAGGCTGCGCTGGCCAGGGCAAAGAAAGCTTATGCTATGACAAAAAGACTGTTTCATAGTAGTCAACTTGACAGCAGAGTTAAAGTTATATGCTACATGGCTCTCATCAGACCGATGATCATATATGGATGACCAGTGTGGTTTAATGTGGGACCTAGCTTAATGGAAAAGATTCGGATTTTTGAGAGACAATGCCTCAGGGCGTGTCTCAACTTACATCGGACTCCTGAATCCGGTCACAAAAAATACTATCCCAATGAGGCGTTGTACAATGGCGCCAATATAAACAGAGTGGATAACTTTATGATCAAGCTGATCCGAGGGCTTCTTGCGAGATCAATGAGCTCCCCGAACGATTTAATTTTTGGTGCATATTACCCAAACAATATGTATTATGAGGGGGTGCGTCGCAATGGCTTTATTCCACCAGAAGCATTCCTTAGTCTTGACATGAACGGCCTTATACAAAATAAATCCTCTATACCGTTGATTTATCACGTGCGTCGGTCGGGTACAGATAAACGAATATGTTATAATCGAAGTTGCGCACACAGATGAAGAGCGCCTGCAGTTCAGTAGGGCAGTAGCACAAAAAGACCGAAAAGACACGAATAAGCAACACCAGAGATTTTGGTGGCTGAGTGGCAATTAAAAACCTGTTTCCTTATAAAACTGTCAAAAAAAAAAACGGAAGTAATAATAATAATAATAATAAAGCCCAACAAACTACGGAGAGCTTACATAGATTTAGCATTTCGAAGTCTTGATATTAGGTTTAGAATAGAGTTAAGGTTAAAAAAAAAAATTAGTTTAGTATTTAAGTTAGATATAAGGTAAAAAAAAAAAACAAAAACAACGTTTTTTCTGTTCTTCATTTTCTTTGTATCTAATTAAGTTCCATAAAACTTCATGTAAACAAAATAATCATAATGTCGAAAGACAAATTTTCATGCTTTAAGCGTATGCATGTAACTTAGAGTTCGCAAAGAACCAGTAAGTTAAGAAATAAGATAACATAAGCTAGAGTTTAATCATTTTTGTCTAGCGAGTAAGTAAATTATAATAATAGGAAGAAATAAAAGATGATATTAAAAACAAAAAAAAAAAAAAAACTTTTTTGCACAGTGGTAGGCATATCGAGTTTCGTGACAAGAAAGGTGTACTTGCAGGGAGTTGCATTGAACTATTTTATTCAAAAAAAATTTGCAGTTGAAGCGCACAGAATTCTTGTTACGGCAATTATGCTCAGTCAGCAAATCATGCAAGGGTTGACTTAGACGTTTCAAAAGTAATAACGTTGATGTTGAAGCTGAAGAACGCTGTGGAGCAACGAATAAGTGGGAAGACGAAGAATTGGAGGCATTCGTTTAGGAAGTCATTGTCGATCTGAACTTGCAGAATTGTTAGAAGTTGATCACACGACCGTTTCGTAACGTTTGTAGGTATTAGGAGTCATTCAAAAGAGAGCACATTGGGTATAATACAAGTTGAAGCCACCGAGAACTTATTGAAGGGCCCCAACAAATTTAAGATGTTTTTCTCTAGTTACAATCTTAAAAAGAAACGAAATAAAAAATGGTGCAGTAATAGAACATAAAAAATTACAAAATGTGTACCGATAGTTTTGTTTTCTCCCCTTCTTTAAATTTTCTGAGCCTTCAGATTAATTTTCTTACACCCAACTACGACTAAATGACAGAGAATGATTCATTTGGAAATTAACTTTAAAATAAATTCCTCATCAATTTGTTGTCAGTCGGTCGCAACAAACATGCAAATACACTTTAGAAAAATCATAACTACTTGTTTATCTGTCTTTTATTACTTAACATTGATAATGTGTGGTTTAAGTAAACAGGAGATATAAGCTATCTGTGGTGGGTCCTAAGCGTAGAGATAAAGCTCTTAGAGCGAAACCAAATACGCGTTTTATAGTATTCTGGAAAAGTACTAATCATCAAACTGTCTTTTACAGTAACATTCTGACTAGCAAGAGCTATTTCCATTTACTTTCGTGTATCTAGTTCTTCTTGTCAAGTTATTTAGACCTAGCCTTCTTTACGTAGTCTTATATAGCAGCACACTCAATTGATCAGCAGTGCTTTATTAGACATGAAGTTAGAATTAGTAGAGTACAAGCCAAAAAGTTGGCCTCCAGTGTTCGGAGAAGAACATTGGACAAAGAGAAAGTGCTTCATTGTTAAAAGAATTAAACCTGTTATCGATAGGATTCAGGATTTTGAAGTGAGGGATGACGACGTATGGATTGTCACCCTACCAAAAGCCGGTACAACGTGGGCTCAGGAAATGGTTTGGTTAATTTTGAACTCATTCGACTTTGATACTGCTTTATCAGTGAACATATGCAACAGATCGCCGTTTATTGAGTGAGTTACAATTAAGTTATTAATAAATTCACTAATCCATTATGAGTGTCATTGTATTATATTTAATGTGCCGTATCTCTCACATATTAAAATAAACGTTGAATTAGGTGGCAGTTCTCATTCAGCTTATAGATTATACAAGGGTGAACAACTTAAGAAGAATGTATGTTTACAACTGTTATCAAAGTATTGCTGCCTTCCTGTCGCCTTTGCTATGCGATAATGTTGTTGCAAACAGTTTTTATCACAAATGTATTATTATATTAAATAGGATATAAAAGATATTCTTTCCTAAGTTGGGAGAATCCGCAATCATTATCACTGAATGTGGAATATACTGTTATTATTAATCTTTTAAATTCTTGAAAAAAAACCTTTTCTTTTTATTATTTATTTCGAAGATATATATATATATATATATATATATATATATATATATATATATATATATATATATATATATATATATATATATATATATATATATATATATATATATATATATATATAGTGAACAAATTAAAGAACTCAAACGTAATTTTCAGTTTCCTTGGAATGAATGAAAAAATATTGTCAACCGACACCAATTGAGGAAAAACCCTTTAATGGCTTAACTGCTTTTTTGCCAGGAGTGGTAATTATTTTTTCTTTCTCAGGCTTAGTTGTAACGCATAGTTTGGTATAACAAAAGTTCTTGAAAAACAGTGCAGATATTCTGGAGTGATACTATACAAATTTTTATGTTACGCTGTAAATTTTTGTAAAGTTCTAAATATGCCACGTGGCAAACAATTAACGGGCATTGGAAATCCAAGTATAGTTGATTTATAAAATAGTGGAATGACGCAAAGATAAATTGCCAATGAAATAAATCACTCTCAAGGCGTAGTGAAGAATTTTCTAAAAGCCGGTATTGAAAATTACAGAAGAAATAAGTGATCTCAGAGACCAACAAAATTTTCGCCGACCGTGTGGTGTTTTAAAGCCACAAAAAATTTTATATTTGGATACAAAATCGGTTACCTGATATTGGGGGAGGACTGCTTCCGTGTCTTAATGTTGTTGCGGCACACGCCTTTATAGAGGCTCCTCAATGGCATTTCCCCAGTAAAATCGTAGAGTAGGCATCTTACATTAACCACACGAGATTCCGCTGAGTACCGCAAATAGTTACTGACCAAATTAATTATTTAAGATCCGGTTGCATATCAAGAACAATATGATTGATAATTATCGACGTCTCACTCGGGTTCAAATTTTTTCAACACCGATCAATAACGGGGACCACTTCCTGCTTTTCTTTTCTCTTCCTAACTGAATCCAAAAAACGTTTCTTTTTTCTTTTTTCCTCCGTTGTCCAAAACGTCAACAACGGAATTCCAAACCGTATTCAAGAAGAAAAATTAACCCTCCGTCTCTCTCGCTCTCCAATCACGTCCACTTCGAAAAACAAATTCGAACTCGAAGAACTGCACGATCCACACCCGAATCAGGGCGTGTTCAAAAACTCACTTCTGGATCGTGCAATTCCCCCACCACCTTACCATCATACTATCTTAAAACAAAATTGTATTAAATGCAAATTATCAAATGATGGTGGTGGCCGACGTACGTAACACACCCCCCCCCCCCCCCCCCCCCCCACAAGACTGCGTGGCATTCTTAGGAGAGGAATGTCACGCCGGAGAGTGGACGGCGGAGAGCAAACAAACAAACAATCAGTAAACCTACCAACAAATAAATAAATAAATAAATAAACATGCTTAAGTGCTAATGTTAGTAAGGATTAGGCTACCTATATACTAGGGTTAGTAAAAATAAATAAATAAATAAATAACATTTAACAGGGGAACACTAACTACACAGATTCCCATTTATCGCGGCGGGCCCGACACTGAAACGACGGTCCGACCGAAAGCTCGACCGCCCACACGATCCGGTTAGGACCCCCTCGCTAAGGCGAGGCGATCCCCTCTCGTCCAACCTCTGAAATGTCACCCGGCCGGCGAAAACGTCCCGCTCCCATAAATTTAATTTAATTCTCCTCTTTTAGACTCCTTAACTTGTCCCGGTTCATGGGTTGGTAGATCGGGGGGGTTGCCCCGTTCTGGCGGCAAAGCCTACCATCACCCGACATTATAATGCGCTTTCGCACTTTCATATTTGCGATCCAACCCCCAGCACTGGGGTTTGCCTCTGCAGTCTGCGCTGGGACTGCGCCTGCAGCATTAGGCCTGGCCTTAAAGACTTTTCGTCAGACTCTCAAGTTGGTATCCCTCGACGAAGGTCCTTAACAAGGACGAAGATTCCGGAGGGTAACCAGAGTCTGGCCAGCTAGGATCAGGGTCTCCAAGTTACCGGAAGGCTTATCCTTTCCTTATTTGTTTTTTATAAAAGGTGTTGTCTATAACTATGTTATCAACGTCCACTGTTTGGGGTTCATCCGGATGACCACGCGGGTAGCACGTGGCCGAACAGCTTTTCGCAGCCCTCCCCTGTATGGGTAGGGTCACCGGGCGAGTACCTGCCGCAGTATCGACCTTAACAGGTCCCTTTGGCACGTCTCCCCGTTTGGCTGCCACACGCTCAACCCTTCCCGTCTCATAGTTGACAAATTGAATGGAGAATGGCACGGGATTTACGGTCGTTCGGGGAAAAACCAAACAACCACCTGGCCCGTCTACCTTACAATTCCGAGACAGGAAGTCGTACCCCAACAATCCGTCTTCCTCCAAACCCGGCAAGGAGTCTACTATTTGGAAACTGCAGGGAATCTCGCGGTGCAACTTGAAATTCCCAGTGCAGCATCCCCTCGACTTACCTTTGACAAACAGCGCTTTGAGCGTTGTAGATTTATGCACATCCATGCCATATCTAGGATGGAGTGCCTTCAGCTTAAACAGGCTGATCTCAGCGCCGGTGTCCACGATTAGGCGCGTAGGGTTCCTACGGCCAATGTCTAAAGGGAGAGCGACAATCGGGACCTGAGTCGGCGAAAACTGAGAACAGCTGGAGCTGGGTTTCGTTTTTAGTGCGGTCGGGTAGGATCTTGCCGACCCGACCTTGGGGAGTTTCCCGAACTCTCCCATTTTGCTTTATGTCGACACTCTGCCGCCTTGTGAGTGTGTCGACCGCAAAACTCGCACAATGTTCCGCTCCCCCGTTCAGGAATATTCCGCTCGGGAGTCCCACTGGACACCGAACTAGCGGAACTGGAGCTATTCTTTCTGCCCACTTTGGGCCCAATGCGCCGGGGCTGCCATTCCCGGCTCCCCGCGCTACCTGATGTGGCGTCATGTCTCGCATCCGTTTTTGCGGATTTCGAGTCCATGGAGTCGGGTCGCTTATCGCCACCGCTCGACACGGACAATCGTCTCCCATCATCTCCGCCTGCTTTCCGGGAATCCTTCCTCTCCGCGCTACTATTACCGGCGTTCCGATTTCGCCGGCGCTGCCTCCGACGCCCCCTGCGCCTATTTCTCGCGCTTGCCCCAGTCTCCACACGGGTGTCTTGCTCTCGGCTCGCAACAGGTGCTGTTCCGGCGTGCCGCTTATGGGGAGAACCCTGGGAATGCTGTTGTTTTTCCCACCTTTGCCTGTATTCGCACCCGCGCAAGCTATGACCTTGTCGGCCACAAAACTCGCAACAGCACCGGACGCTGAATACTCTGGGGCCTGATGTCGCCGGTCCGCCGCCCGTAGACGGAGGCTGCGGCTCTGGTAGGGCTCTCCGCTGATACCGTGGTCGCTGATAAGGCGGTTCTTGTCGTGCGAATCCGCCCTGCTGACCTCTACCCCTGTATGTAGTCTGGGGACCGCGCGTCCTCGTCGGACGATCCGGGCAGTCCACTATGTCGTGGCCATACCGCCAACACTCGCGACAGAAGGGAGTGTTTCGTCTTTGTAGACACTCGTCGTATACGTGACCCCTCACTTTGCAGAAGCTGCATGTTGTCTGGGATTCCAGGGGGCGAGCCGATCGATCAACCGAATCCCGGACCGGATTGTCCCGACCCGATCGATCTCCAGGCACATACGCCCCTTGAGCCAAACCCTGCGACCCTTCACCCCGACTCGAGGAAGACACGGTATTTGACCACGCTCCCTCGCCAGAGGAGGCCGGAGCATAGGCACCAGCATCCCGTCGATAATTGAGAGGTCCGCACGACTGCTCCCGAACGAAACCATCCTCCCCCCGTCGACTACTATCAGGCTCTTCGGCCGGCAACACGAATGACACCGCCCGGGGATTTAAATTCGACAACAGCGGCGCCGGCGCCGCGGTACAATCCCTAAAAGTGGAGGGTGTTTCTTCCATATCAGTTGAGGAGCTTCCCAGTCCTACACCTAATGATTCTGATGCTGTTGGCCGCGCATCCACAAACAAGTCGTCCTGCCTCAACATTTCCCTTCGAGCTCGCTCAAATCCAGTTAGGTGGTCCACCAGGCTTCGAAAAGGGACATTACCCAACGTGAGAAGGAAGTGCTTTAGTCCTTCCTCCCTCAGACCCCTTACCAACACCGGTTTGGCCATGCCCTCAAGCTGGCTGGCGAAGACGGACCTACCCTGGCGACCATAAAAGCGCTCAGCTGCCTCCTCGCACCGTACCACGGCCCGCTTCACTCGGGAAACGAAACCTGTGGCATCCTCGGAAGGAAGTTGTCGCATTTTGGAAAGTTGCGCACACAACTCCTCATACGACACCCGGGGTTCGTAGGCCTCTCTAAGACGCTGTTCCACTTCAAGGAATGTCGTGGGTGGTCTCTCCCCGAACATTCTATAGGCCTCGCCGCTCAGCCTAGAGGGCAGCCACCGGAGGAAGGTATGTTCCTCCTCCACCGCCAGCCCATCCAAGGTCCTTCTACAGCCCTTGAGAAACGAAGAGAGTCTCTCGGCCGTATCCGGGCCTTCCTGTCCCGAAAACATGGGGACCGCCTTCGACACAAGGTCGAAAACCCTATCTGTGCCCATCATGGTCCGTACAGGACATGGTTGTGGGCCCAGTTTAAAATACGAGGGCATCGACGTGTCCTCCATGCTCCCGACAGGCTGTTTACCGACGGTGGGAGGGGGGCGCGCTGGCGATCGGTCGTCCACAAATTCGTCCCTCGAATCATGGAACTCCTCCGGATCCACCCCGTCAACCGGCGGCTCGGGAAATGCCTCGGGTCGTGCCCGGGCAGGGGTGCCCTCTCGGACATCTCTCTGACGTTGCCTTGTTTGCATCTGCCGGCCCTGTAACGAAACTCAAAATTTCTCTCCACCAAACCCGGAACCCCGACAAGCCCTATGGCCAACAGTAACACCGGAAAAAACAACGGTCCGAACCCCGAGATCTAACAAGAAATACAGCAACAAACACCACACCCCCAACGTATATCGGACACAAACCCACAACGTCTGAGCCGATAGTGTTTTATCTCGAAATCTTTGACCGCTAAAGGTCGCCCACGAATCGAGGGGGCTGAAAAACAACAAGGAATACGATTTCCACCACAAATAAACAAACACTCCCAAGGAACACTCACACCAACCGCAGCAACAAACGGCAGACCACGCAAGAGACGCCACAGAACAAACAACAATGACACCGCTCGCGAAGAGAGAGAGAGAGAGAGAGGAAAGGAAAAACCTCAACGTGCCACCCGTAGCGCAGAAAAACAATATCCACCCTACTGCAAACTTTGTAACATAGAGAAAAAATTTTAACGCGACGATGAAGTAATAATACCAAAAATTACACACCACGAATACAACGCGCAGCTGAAAGAAAAGCAGATTCCCGGTTCCAAAATAGAAAGGCAACAATATCAAACATAAATTCGTAAATGAAATATAAATATAAATAACAAAGATTAGGGCTACGAGTAACAATAAATATGCCCCAATAAAATATTCCAAACTGTTAACATTCAACATATCACTTGCAACTAAAACATTTTAACAATTATCGATACTATTGGCAAAATACAATATTAACAGCAAAAAGAACCAAAAAAAAAAAAAATCTTTTACACAAAAAATTTTCTTTGTTAGCTGCTTCACTGCTACGCTGGATTCTTCTGGATATGGCCACCAGCTGATGACCTGGTCGAACAATCGATGACCTCCTTGTGTTTCTCGCTAGACTTGGTCTTTGTCTTTGCTTTAGGCTCAGTTGGCTTCACTATGACTGGAGGCTCGTCTTCGCCAGCTGATCCTCCCGTTGGCGCTGGTTCTGTTATGGCGGCAGTAATGGGAGCCGCAACTCGATTTCTCCTTCCCGTCGATCTCTTAAGCACAGCTTGGCGCTGTACTTTTGTCTTGGCAGTAGTTGCCGTTCTCTGGCCGCTGCTAGATTCGCCGAGAAATTTCGATGGTCCAATTGTGGTGTTTTAAAAGTATTTTTAATTCTCCTTCAGCGATTATATTGTTCCTTGGTCCTCTCCAGAGAGTGGTGTTGTAATATACACATTTGCGGGTAGCGATCTTATCTCAAAACACAATCACCATCCTGTCCGCAGCGCCAGTTTGTGGTGTTTTAAAGCCACAAAAAATTTTATATTTGGATACAAAATCGGTTACCTGATATTGGGGGAGGACTGCTTCCGTGTCTTAATGTTGTTGCGGCACACGCCTTTATAGAGGCTCCTCAATGGCATTTCCCCAGTAAAATCGTAGAGTAGGCATCTTACATTAACCACACGAGATTCCGCTGAGTACCGCAAATAGTTACTGACCAAATTAATTATTTAAGATCCGGTTGCATATCAAGAACAATATGATTGATAATTATCGACGTCTCACTCGGGTTCAAATTTTTTCAACACCGATCAATAACGGGGACCACTTCCTGCTTTTCTTTTCTCTTCCTAACTGAATCCAAAAAACGTTTCTTTTTTCTTTTTTCCTCCGTTGTCCAAAACGTCAACAACGGAATTCCAAACCGTATTCAAGAAGAAAAATTAACCCTCCGTCTCTCTCGCTCTCCAATCACGTCCACTTCGAAAAACAAATTCGAACTCGAAGAACTGCACGATCCACACCCGAATCAGGGCGTGTTCAAAAACTCACTTCTGGATCGTGCAATTCCCCCACCACCTTACCATCATACTATCTTAAAACAAAATTGTATTAAATGCAAATTATCAAATGATGGTGGTGGCCGACGTACGTAACACACCTCCCCCCCCCCCCACAAGACTGCGTGGCATTCTTAGGAGAGGAATGTCACGCCGGAGAGTGGACGGCGGAGAGCAAACAAACAAACAATCAGTAAACCTACCAACAAATAAATAAATAAATAAATAAACATGCTTAAGTGCTAATGTTAGTAAGGATTAGGCTACCTATATACTAGGGTTAGTAAAAATAAATAAATAAATAAATAACATTTAACAGGGGAACACTAACTACACAGATTCCCATCTATCGCGGCGGGCCCGACACTGAAACGACGGTCCGACCGAAAGCTCGACCGCCCACACGATCCGGTTAGGACCCCCTCGCTAAGGCGAGGCGATCCCCTCTCGTCCAACCTCTGAAATGTCACCCGGCCGGCGAAAACGTCCCGCTCCCATAAATTTAATTTAATTCTCCTCTTTTAGACTCCTTAACTTGTCCCGGTTCATGGGTTGGTAGATCGGGGGGGTTGCCCCGTTCTGGCGGCAAAGCCTACCATCACCCGACATTATAATGCGCTTTCGCACTTTCATATTTGCGATCCAACCCCCAGCACTGGGGTTTGCCTCTGCAGTCTGCGCTGGGACTGCGCCTGCAGCATTAGGCCTGGCCTTAAAGACTTTTCGTCAGACTCTCAAGTTGGTATCCCTCGACGAAGGTCCTTAACAAGGACGAAGATTCCGGAGGGTAACCAGAGTCTGGCCAGCTAGGATCAGGGTCTCCAAGTTACCGGAAGGCTTATCCTTTCCTTATTTGTTTTTTATAAAAGGTGTTGTCTATAACTATGTTATCAACGTCCACTGTTTGGGGTTCATCCGGATGACCACGCGGGTAGCACGTGGCCGAACAGCTTTTCGCAGCCCTCCCCTGTATGGGTAGGGTCACCGGGCGAGTACCTGCCGCAGTATCGACCTTAACAGGTCCCTTTGGCACGTCTCCCCGTTTGGCTGCCACACGCTCAACCCTTCCCGTCTCATAGTTGACAAATTGAATGGAGAATGGCACGGGATTTACGGTCGTTCGGGGAAAAACCAAACAACCACCTGGCCCGTCTACCTTACAATTCCGAGACAGGAAGTCGTACCCCAACAATCCGTCTTCCTCCAAACCCGGCAAGGAGTCTACTATTTGGAAACTGCAGGGAATCTCGCGGTGCAACTTGAAATTCCCAGTGCAGCATCCCCTCGACTTACCTTTGACAAACAGCGCTTTGAGCGTTGTAGATTTATGCACATCCATGCCATATCTAGGATGGAGTGCCTTCAGCTTAAACAGGCTGATCTCAGCGCCGGTGTCCACGATTAGGCGCGTAGGGTTCCTACGGCCAATGTCTAAAGGGAGAGCGACAATCGGGACCTGAGTCGGCGAAAACTGAGAACAGCTGGAGCTGGGTTTCGTTTTTAGTGCGGTCGGGTAGGATCTTGCCGACCCGACCTTGGGGAGTTTCCCGAACTCTCCCATTTTGCTTTATGTCGACACTCTGCCGCCTTGTGAGTGTGTCGACCGCAAAACTCGCACAATGTTCCGCTCCCCCGTTCAGGAATATTCCGCTCGGGAGTCCCACTGGACACCGAACTAGCGGAACTGGAGCTATTCTTTCTGCCCACTTTGGGCCCAATGCGCCGGGGCTGCCATTCCCGGCTCCCCGCGCTACCTGATGTGGCGTCATGTCTCGCATCCGTTTTTGCGGATTTCGAGTCCATGGAGTCGGGTCGCTTATCGCCACCGCTCGACACGGACAATCGTCTCCCATCATCTCCGCCTGCTTTCCGGGAATCCTTCCTCTCCGCGCTACTATTACCGGCGTTCCGATTTCGCCGGCGCTGCCTCCGACGCCCCCTGCGCCTATTTCTCGCGCTTGCCCCAGTCTCCACACGGGTGTCTTGCTCTCGGCTCGCAACAGGTGCTGTTCCGGCGTGCCGCTTATGGGGAGAACCCTGGGAATGCCGTTGTTTTTCCCACCTTTGCCTGTATTCGCACCCGCGCAAGCTATGACCTTGTCGGCCACAAAACTCGCAACAGCACCGGACGCTGAATACTCTGGGGCCTGATGTCGCCGGTCCGCCGCCCGTAGACGGAGGCTGCGGCTCTGGTAGGGCTCTCCGCTGATACCGTGGTCGCTGATAAGGCGGTTCTTGTCGTGCGAATCCGCCCTGCTGACCTCTACCCCTGTATGTAGTCTGGGGACCGCGCGTCCTCGTCGGACGATCCGGGCAGTCCACTATGTCGTGGCCATACCGCCAACACTCGCGACAGAAGGGAGTGTTTCGTCTTTGTAGACACTCGTCGTATACGTGACCCCTCACTTTGCAGAAGCTGCATGTTGTCTGGGATTCCAGGGGGCGAGCCGATCGATCAACCGAATCCCGGACCGGATTGTCCCGACCCGATCGATCTCCAGGCACATACGCCCCTTGAGCCAAACCCTGCGACCCTTCACCCCGACTCGAGGAAGACACGGTATTTGACCACGCTCCCTCGCCAGAGGAGGCCGGAGCATAGGCACCAGCATCCCGTCGATAATTGAGAGGTCCGCACGACTGCTCCCGAACGAAACCATCCTCCCCCCGTCGACTACTATCAGGCTCTTCGGCCGGCAACACGAATGACACCGCCCGGGGATTTAAATTCGACAACAGCGGCGCCGGCGCCGCGGTACAATCCCTAAAAGTGGAGGGTGTTTCTTCCATATAAGTTGAGGAGCTTCCCAGTCCTACACCTAATGATTCTGATGCTGTTGGCCGCGCATCCACAAACAAGTCGTCCTGCCTCAACATTTCCCTTCGAGCTCGCTCAAATCCAGTTAGGTGGTCCACCAGGCTTCGAAAAGGGACATTACCCAACGTGAGAAGGAAGTGCTTTAGTCCTTCCTCCCTCAGACCCCTTACCAACACCGGTTTGGCCATGCCCTCAAGCTGGCTGGCGAAGACGGACCTACCCTGGCGACCATAAAAGCGCTCAGCTGCCTCCTCGCACCGTACCACGGCCCGCTTCACTCGGGAAACGAAACCTGTGGCATCCTCGGAAGGAAGTTGTCGCATTTTGGAAAGTTGCGCACACAACTCCTCATACGACACCCGGGGTTCGTAGGCCTCTCTAAGACGCTGTTCCACTTCAAGGAATGTCGTGGGTGGTCTCTCCCCGAACATTCTATAGGCCTCGCCGCTCAGCCTAGAGGGCAGCCACCGGAGGAAGGTATGTTCCTCCTCCACCGCCAGCCCATCCAAGGTCCTTCTACAGCCCTTGAGAAACGAAGAGAGTCTCTCGGCCGTATCCGGGCCTTCCTGTCCCGAAAACATGGGGACCGCCTTCGACACAAGGTCGAAAACCCTATCTGTGCCCATCATGGTCCGTACAGGACATGGTTGTGGGCCCAGTTTAAAATACGAGGGCATCGACGTGTCCTCCATGCTCCCGACAGGCTGTTTACCGACGGTGGGAGGGGGGCGCGCTGGCGATCGGTCGTCCACAAATTCGTCCCTCGAATCATGGAACTCCTCCGGATCCACCCCGTCAACCGGCGGCTCGGGAAATGCTGTAGCGTTCTACGAACGCACAAGTCTACTCAGGTAAGGTTCCTATCTTCAAAGAACGTACTTACCTGAGAGCGTTGCACGCGCCCACAGACGCGTGCCCCAAAGCCCGCGATAGGGCCTGCAACTCGCAGCCAACGTTGAGACCGACACCAAAAAAGCAAGGAACTGAACGTTCCCAAAGCTTTTTAGGTCAAGCTCAACAATTATAACTCTTCATGCCTGAAACAAAGGCATAAACATCCATGCGTTCTAATCCTAAGAAAAAAAACCCATTCCCAAAATGCCATACATGCTGCCTGCGCCCAGGAACATCTCATCGAACCGGCAATTCCGAAATTCGATACAAAAGAATTGCTACATCAAAGAATGAGCCGATCAACGGATGCACATGCGGGTAATCTAACGCGAGGACCACCCAAATCCGTTGAACAACAGAAGGCAGCCACGACCTATCGCAATCGAATATATCTCAACGAGATATCCGATGATTTATGAGGAGTTAAGCCAACAAAGGCAATACTCCGGTCCCACGGCCACGCTAGAATTTCGCACCATTATAAAGATCTAATGGATTTCGATTCCGGGTACAAGTTCAAATAACACCCACCGACTGCACGTCAAAACAATCGCCGAATATCTCTGGTCTGGGCGCCAGATGTTCTGTGCAAACAGAAGGCTGTGGAAATGAAACTCTCTCAGCGATAATGATGATGTATGCAAGATGACTTTCCCCTTTCAGGAAACTACAAAATATCCCGGGGGATGTGATAACATGCTGCTAACAGAAATTCGGAAGTTCTGTTAGCAGAGCTAATAGGGAATATTTTCCGGATAGATACAGATACCAGTTTTGAATCTGGGTATCTGTGTGAGCAGGATATGGTTGAGGGCAGATAGTTAGTGAGATATCGATCGTCAACGAGACGAGGAGTCTAATTCTGATCGTCACCGGGACGAGAAGGATATATCGAATATCCGTACAGTGAGGAGACCAGAGAACCCCGCCGAGGTGGTTAATCCGCGCCAAGAATCCTTGATACTTCTCGTGTCATAAAAAGTAAAAATGTGTCGTATTAAGTGTGAGTCGATTTGTTTTCGCCTACAATGTGTTTATTTAGATAGTATAAGAACGTCTTTTCGGTAACGTACTCGGCACTTATTTCGTAAGAAAAGCAGCGAAAATTATAATTCAAAATAATAATAGACAACTTCGATTAAAATAAAAATTAAAAACAAATTTGTTGGTGTTTCATTTGTAACCGCGTTCGCTCTGTGCATGTATGTTTTCTCTGCGGCAAGCAGTGTTCGGCGGAACACTTGAACACGTATAAATCCGCCAAAATGCCTCGGGTCGTGCCCGGGCAGGGGTGCCCTCTCGGACATCTCTCTGACGTTGCCTTGTTTGCATCTGCCGGCCCTGTAACGAAACTCAAAATTTCTCTCCACCAAACCCGGAACCCCGACAAGCCCTATGGCCAACAGTAACACCGGAAAAAACAACGGTCCGAACCCCGAGATCTAACAAGAAATACAGCAACAAACACCACACCCCCAACGTATATCGGACACAAACCCACAACGTCTGAGCCGATAGTGTTTTATCTCGAAATCTTTGACCGCTAAAGGTCGCCCACGAATCGAGGGGGCTGAAAAACAACAAGGAATACGATTTCCACCACAAATAAACAAACACTCCCAAGGAACACTCACACCAACCGCAGCAACAAACGGCAGACCACGCAAGAGACGCCACAGAACAAACAACAATGACACCGCTCGCGAAGAGAGAGAGAGAGAGAGAGGAAAGGAAAAACCTCAACGTGCCACCCGTAGCGCAGAAAAACAATATCCACCCTACTGCAAACTTTGTAACATAGAGAAAAAATTTTAACGCGACGATGAAGTAATAATACCAAAAATTACACACCACGAATACAACGCGCAGCTGAAAGAAAAGCAGATTCCCGGTTCCAAAATAGAAAGGCAACAATATCAAACATAAATTCGTAAATGAAATATAAATATAAATAACAAAGATTAGGGCTACGAGTAACAATAAATATGCCCCAATAAAATATTCCAAACTGTTAACATTCAACATATCACTTGCAACTAAAACATTTTAACAATTATCGATACTATTGGCAAAATACAATATTAACAGCAAAAAGAACCAAAAAAAAAAAAAATCTTTTACACAAAAAATTTTCTTTGTTAGCTGCTTCACTGCTACGCTGGATTCTTCTGGATATGGCCACCAGCTGATGACCTGGTCGAACAATCGATGACCTCCTTGTGTTTCTCGCTAGACTTGGTCTTTGTCTTTGCTTTAGGCTCAGTTGGCTTCACTATGACTGGAGGCTCGTCTTCGCCAGCTGATCCTCCCGTTGGCGCTGGTTCTGTTATGGCGGCAGTAATGGGAGCCGCAACTCGATTTCTCCTTCCCGTCGATCTCTTAAGCACAGCTTGGCGCTGTACTTTTGTCTTGGCAGTAGTTGCCGTTCTCTGGCCGCTGCTAGATTCGCCGAGAAATTTCGATGGTCCAATTGTGGTGTTTTAAAAGTATTTTTAATTCTCCTTCAGCGATTATATTGTTCCTTGGTCCTCTCCAGAGAGTGGTGTTGTAATATACACATTTGCGGGTAGCGATCTTATCTCAAAACACAATCACCATCCTGTCCGCAGCGCCAGTTTGTGGTGTTTTAAAGCCACAAAAAATTTTATATTTGGATACAAAATCGGTTACCTGATATTGGGGGAGGACTGCTTCCGTGTCTTAATGTTGTTGCGGCACACGCCTTTATAGAGGCTCCTCAATGGCATTTCCCCAGTAAAATCGTAGAGTAGGCATCTTACATTAACCACACGAGATTCCACTGAGTACCGCAAATAGTTACTGACCAAATTAATTATTTAAGATCCGGTTGCATATCAAGAACAATATGATTGATAATTATCGACGTCTCACTCGGGTTCACAACCAATGTTCGAGGATTAGGATTGTATCAGAAGCTTTTAGATAGACAATGCAAATTTCACTTCTTAGGAGGTTATTCTAGTTCGTTTTTTCTTTATTACTTTTTTTTTTTTTACTTTTTCTTTTACATGCAAATTTTACAAATTTTTTCAACACCGATCAATAACGGGGACCACTTCCTGCTTTTCTTTTCTCTTCCTAACTGAATCCAAAAAACGTTTCATTTTTCTTTTTTCCTCCGTTGTCCAAAACGCCAACAACGGAATTCCAAACCGTATTCAAGAAGAAAAATTAACCCTCCGTCTCTCTCGCTCTCCAATCACGTCCACTTCGAAAAACAAATTCGAACTCGAAGAACTGCACGATCCACACCCGAATCAGGGCGTGTTCAAAAACTCACTTCTGGATCGTGCAATTCCTCCACCACCTTACCATCATACTATCTTAAAACAAAATTGTATTAAATGCAAATTATCAAATGATGGCGGTGGCCGACGTACGTAACAACCGTAAAACGAGTCGCTCTACGCGAAATGTCCAAAACAGGAGCTTCTTCGTCCCAAATGGTTCGATGTTTTAATTTGGACTGCGATTCTAGCCTCATGTGATCTTCAGTCATGTAAAAAAAAATTTATTTGGACGACTCCGACAGCTTCAAGTACTATTGGCATGATCTCAGGAAAGAAAGGAAAATCATGTCTCGCAGGCCTTTAGGAGGAAAAGGCATTATGGTGTGGCCACCTTTCACTGGAAATCTGAAAAGAGAAATTGTTTTTTTTTCTAGAGGAATGAATGCCAAAAAGTAATGTGTTGGAAGAGCATCTTCTTCCTTTAATAACCCTAACAGAGGACGATGATGTCATATTTTTTCAGAACAATGCTCCTATCTATACAGAAGGAACAACACCAGCGTGTCTGCAAGAGTATGGAAGTAAACTTTTACGGTGGTCAGCTTTAAGTCCAGTTATACGAGGATTGCCTCTTATGTTTCGGGATTTGGCAACCCTAGCGTTGCAATCCGGCAATTGACAACTCTGTCGTAAAGTTGGGCATTTTTGAGGTTATACGCACTCAGAACGTTTTGACATACGAGCGCTATTTGTGTTGTTTACAGTAACTTAAAAGATTCATCTCGGCCCAAAAATGGAATTAAATCGTCAACATTTTCGTGCGATTATTTTTTACAACTTTCAGCGTGGATTAACTCAGCAACAGTGCATGGATGAACTTAATTCAATTTTTGGCGATGAAGCTCCATCAAGGACCAGTGTTTATCAATGGTATGGTGAATTCAATCGTGGTCGTAGTTCACTCCAAGATGAATTTCGTGAAGGTCGTCCAAAATCAGTTGTTGTTCCGAAAACCATTGATGCTGTGCGCGAACTGATATTGGAAGATCGTCATGTGACCTATCGTGAGATTGAGACAACCTTAGGCGTTAGTGGGACCAGCATACATTCAATATTGCATAAACATTTGACTGTCAAAAAAATTTGTTCGCGTTGGATCCCACACAATCTGCCAATCGCCCAAGAAAAGGCTCGTGTCAATTGGTCGAAAGAAATGCTCAAAAAATACGGTCGCGGTGCTTCGAAACACGTCTATGACATCGTGACAGGTGATGAATCGTGGATTTACGCGTATGAGCCCGAAAGTAAACAGCAGTCGACTGTCTGGGTGTTTCAAGATGAGCCAAATCCAACAAAAGTTGTTCGCGCACGAAGCACTTCCAAGCAAATGGTCGCCTGTTTTTTCGGAAAAACTGGACATGTCGCAACCGTACCACTAGAACAACGCAGAACAGTCTATTCTGAGTGGTACACAACCATTTGTTTGCCAGTTGTCTTCCGAGAAATCAGGAAAACCAACCGCCGAAGACGGATCACTCTTCACCACGACAATGCGAGCTCTCACACATCGGCTGCGACAACTGCATTTTTGAGCACCCAAAACATCGATTTGATGGGTCATCCGCCGTATAGTTCTGACTTGGCACCGAATGACTTCTTTTTACTCCCGTACGTAAAAAACAAACTGAGAGGTCAACGTTTTTCGACACCTGAAGAAGCGGTTGCTGCATTCAGAATGCATGTGTTGGAGGTACCTCAATCAGAGTGGCAAAAGTGCTTCGACAATTGGTTCAAACGCATGCAAAAGTGTATAGACCTTCATGGGGAATATTTTGAAAAACAATAAAGTGATTTTCGATGATCAATATTTGTTTTTGTTCTCTAATCCCTAAATATAAAAGGCAACCCTCGTAAACCCTATTGGAAACCAGTGTTGGTTTCACATTTGTTCCTGCGGATATGTAAAAGGTGAGCAAATTTATTTAAACCTACTTGCGATCCAAGATCACAGAGGATACGAACTAAGCGCTACTCAAATGAATCCCCTTATGCATATGCCCGCGCTGTTGCAAGTAGAACAATGCAGTTGCCACGAGTGAAGCAAGTGGTGACCAGATGTGATAGTCAAAAAGATGGTTGCGCCCGTATTGAAGGATCAGTGGCAAGAGCGGTATTTTTGCTACTGTTGACTCCATTGCGAAGGTGTAGGCTGCATCTGTGACTCCCGACAAAACAAGGTGTGGTGTTTGCAGCCATACCGCTTTTTTTTACACTAATGCGAGTTAAGGTTTTGCTAGCTCTCACTGAATATTAGTTTTAGACTTAACACCGAGGGAACGATAATCATCACTTCTTTCCCACAACATCAGTTGTTAATTAGCAAAACTCAAGTTCGTTCTTAGTTCTTCAACCAATTTATTTATTTTTATTATTATATCGACTTTTCTCACTGACAATGGTTCATTATTTATTCTTTATTTTTACATCTATTAGTTCTAGTTTCTTAATTTATAATCCACTATTTAGTTTATATTTAACACAAACGTTTCAATATTTCATTTCTATCATTTTTCTTTTACATTTCTTATTCAGCTTGTTGCACTTCTAACTACTATTTAATTTATTTCCCATGTCTTTCAACACTTCATTACGTTATATTCCTTCTTTATGTGCTTAGCCTTAGTATATTTTTAGTTTACAGTTCACTATGTATCTTATTTCCACTATTTAACTTAATATCTCTAGTGTGCATCAGGTTATCTCATGCAATCTTTCTTTACATTTCTTTATTCTTACATATCGACCCTTTGAACTACGATTTAATCTATTTACACTCTTTAATTTATTTTCACTAATGTTCAATATATATATTCGTTTGATCTTCCTTTATATTTTTTCACCTCTTGTCCACTTGCAACCGAATATCACTAGATTCTTCAAACTCAGATTTTATTTTTTCCCAGGATCTTCCTGTGTTACGTGCGGTTTCCGCCACCACCATCATTTGATAATTTGCATGTAATATCATTTGTTTTAAAATGGTATGATGGTAAGGTGGTGGAGGAGTTGCATGATCCACAAGTGAGTTTTCGAACACGCCCCGATTCGGGTGTCGATCGTGCGGCTCTTCGAGTTCGAATTCGATTTTCGGAGTGAACCTTGAGGGAGAGCGAGAGAGCGGGAGGAATCTTAAATTCGGTTTTGTTTTGATTCCGTTGTCGACGGTGCTTTGGCATCCAGAAAGAAAAAAAAAAGAACGGCAGAAGAGTTGTCCCGTAAAGTGAACAAGAAAGATCGTTTAAAGTAATTGATTAATTTAAGATTGAAAAGGAGAAAATTGTTAGAAGAAAAAAAAAAAGGTAAAGTTGTAGTCAGTAAACGCGAACACACTTAAATTGTTAATTAAAGAAAAGTAAAGTAGTAACAAATAAATACCAAAGCAACTAGAGGCTGGAGTATTCATTACAATCACATTGAGCCGCGGCAAGCTGGGCGGCATCCTGTGAGCTGCTGGACACACGGATTAAGAAAAGTAAAGTTGTAACCAATAAATACCAAAACGACTAGAAGCTGGAGTATTCATTACGCTCGCATTGAGCCGCAGCAGGCTGGGCGCCATCGTGTGAGCTGCAGGACACACGGATTAAGAAAAGGTAACCCCATTAATATTTGCATCACAATTTTTGTGGCTTTTTACACCACACATGCCTCACTAATTATTCACTTTTTTTAACCACCACCGACTCTCAAGACAAACCGCTGACTACCTGACCAACCACTTACTCATTACCTCCGGGGTCAACACTTTTCGTTTCCCTCCGGGGTTAACACCTTTCGATTACAGCCATTTAATTTCAATTGACCCAATTTCCGATTATTAACTTCAACTCGAGATCGCTTCGTATCGCTGAACCAGTCAATATTCCTTCATTGGCTTCCGGTTCAACCTTTGCGATCGCGAATTGACCCAATTAATTCTATATTTGCAGTTTGTGCTGGAAAATGCAGTTAATCGCTTTTGCAATTTACTTTTTCCAGCCTATGTAATCAATTATGGTTTGTTAATTGGTTTGGAGAATGAAATTAATCGTTTTTATTTGATTTGCCAATTACTTTGAAATATTGACTTAATTGCACTATTGTTCTGTGGGGTCATCTGAGTTTAGAATTTGGTGGCGCTTTTTTGTTTGAGTGTGTCAACGATCTCCTGTATATTACCTTTAGGTATGACATCATCGACACACTTAACACGCGTGTTAAGTGCATCAGTGACGCCATAGACAAAGATGAGGTACATGAGGTCATTGATGCACTCAAATCAAAAAACATATATGAACTCGGATAACCCCCAGACCGATAATGCAATTAATTGCACATTTCATCGCAATCGGTAAATCACAAAAAAGCAATTAGTTGCATATTCCAAAACGATTGCTAAATAATGCAAAAGCAATTAATTGCATATTCCGGAACAATTAACAAATCACGGAAAAGCAATTAATAATTGCATACGAAGCACAAACGAATTAATTGGGTCAGTTCGCAACTACGGATATTGAACTGTGGCGCTAATCGATGAAGAAATATCGGCTGACGCCACAGTACAAAGCAATTGCGAATTGAAGTTAAATTGCGGAAATTAGGTCACTGCGAAATGTAATTGCATTATCGTCATCAGGCGGTGTTGAACCCGAGGTGATGAGAAGTGGTAGGAAGAAGTTAGCAGGCAGTCGGAGGTTGGTCGTAAAATAGTTGAGTCGGTTGTTGGTCATAGAAGTGGAGTGGGATTGTGATAGTGAAAGTGGAATAAAGAGTAACAAGTAAATACTAGTTGATGTAGAGTAAAAGCAATTTAAGCGAAATACTAGAATACTATTTGAAATAAGTTGAAGGTGGAATAAAAATTAACAAGTGAAGACTAGTTGATGTAAAGTAAAGGCAATTTAAGCGGAATACTAGAATACTATTTGAAATAAGTTTAAAGTAGAATAAAGATTAACAAACAAAGACTAGTTTGTGTAAAGTAAAGACAATTTAAGCAGAATACTAGAATACTATTTGAAATAAGATGAAAGTGGAATAAAGATTAACAAGTAAAGACTAGTTGGTGTAAAGTAAAACCAATTTAAGCGGAACACTAGAACACTACTTGAAATATATTGTAACTAGAATAAGGAGTAAGTAATACGCAATAGTCGGTGTAACATAACAATGAGTGAAGTGGAAAGTAAGGAAAGCAATTAAACAAATTAAGAACTAAGAGTAATTCCGAGTTTTGTTATTTAATGACTTTTGGTGTATAAAGGAAGAGTTGATCATCATTCCCTAGGCGTAGTGTCTCTAGTTACTCTTCAGCAGGTATCAAAAACCATAATTCGCTTGCACAAAAGGGAATTTTGAAGTACCCTTAAATGTCAGAGCACAGTGCGAGCGGATGTAGAGGAAGTGGATAAGGAAAGGAGGCGTCGATATATATTGGTCTTGAATGTGTGGACATCACAACGGCGATAAGGCAGAACATTCCACATTTGTGTGGTTCGGCTAAAGAATGACTCTCTATGTTTATTTGTGCGCCTGAAGTCCACTTTCAACGTGAGCTGATTCGCATTCACAGATTGACGGGTATGGCGGGAAAATGTCTGAAGCGGCGGAACACATTCAGCAAGTTCAGTTGAGCAACGACCGTGGTAATACGTATAGAAAAGAGTGAAGTGAAGTATCTTTTGCATCTCTTAAGGAACCTCATGCATTTGGCTGAACTTTTTGCGACCTAGGTGCAACCTCCGCTGGATGGATCCGCAATTCCAACGAATCACCTGGCTTTCTTTTCTCAATACCAACTTTATTTTTGTTAATGGTCTCGGTTTGAACCTGTTGAATACAATTTTATTGACACTTTCCTCAAGACCAAAAGAGAACAATAACACGACATTCCGGACCGTTAGGACATCATCTTTTTTCCTTCGAAAACTACAAAAAACCTTTTACGTTCCTCCATTCTTTCTTATTTTATTACTAACAAAAACTTATTCCCTTCTTGAGGCAAAATTGACAAACATCACGAACAACCATAAACATGCTACCGATCACGATCAAAAAGCAAAAAATGTTTCTTCGCTTCGTGCGACAAACAAAAAACAACGAACAGCCAGTTATTATCCTTTTCCCTTTTTTCCAGCTATAATCTCAGTCCAAATTTCTTCCCCTCCGTTCTCTAACTGTCACCACGGGCTCAGCTCAAAAAAACGAAAAAACGTTACGAAGCGGTGAACCATTCCTGTTCAGCTACGCTCTCGCTCCTCGGCAATAATTCGAACTCGACGATGGTCGACTTCGAAACTAGCGAAAGCCACCACCATAGAACAAAACCCGGGCTTACATATCGACTTCGCCCAACCCAGCCGCATTCAACCAGTTTTCATTTTAATTATATATAAATATATTGTTTAAACTTTAATTTCAATGCAGCTGAGCAGGTCGAAACAAACACGGCACAGAGGTTACTCACGTAACAAACCTCCCACCCACAAAAATGCGTGTCATTCTTGGGAGAGGAATGTCACGGCGGAGAGCACACCAACAGAAAACAAAAGAGAGCCGACAAAACAATGCGAGGGGCAGGTATCAACACTCATACAATTAGGACACTAGCACTATGGCTGCGGGGTTTTAATACTACTACCCACAAAGAGAATATAACGAACAAAAAAAATAAATCAACTATATACCTAAATATTAATGTTAGTATATATTTTCTACGGGCTCCTCGATAGTATAGTGGTTAGTATACCCGCCTGTCATTCGGGAGACCGGGGTTCGATTCACCGTCGGGGAGCCTCTGGCGCAAGATTAATGACCTTGCTCAGAAAAAATAAATCATTATGGAAAATTTAACAAGCCTCAGGACTTGCTAAATAAGGCCAAGACCGGTTCCCGGTTGTAGTGCCGATGATGATGATGATATATTTTCTACGGCTTATATATTAGTGTCAGTAAAAATAAATAATACTTATCTGTTAATGTTAGTTAATAAATAATACTTATTTGTTAATGTTAGTTAGGGGAACACAGACAAGCACTCCTCAGAAACAAGGACAAAACAAGCAACAAAGTTTTCCATCTATCACGGCGGACCCGACACTCGACCCGATGGTTCGACCGAAAGTTTGACCGCCCACACGATCCGGTTAGGACCCCCTCGCCAAGGCAAGGTGATCCCCTCTCATCAAACCACTATACCGTCGCTCGGCCGGCGAAACCGTCCCGCTCCTATATGCTCTCTTAACTTTAATTTTTTTTTTTTGACTCGCCTATTTGCTCCGGCCCATGGGTTGGTAGATCGGGGATTGCCCCGTCCCGGCGGCAAAACCTACCATCACCCGACATTTTGGTGCGCTTTCGCAACTTCGCATTTATGATCCAACCCCCAGCATTGAGGTTTGCCTTTGCAGTCTGCGCTGGGAATGCACCTGCAGCATTCGGCCTGGCCTTAAAAACCTTTTCGCCAGACTCTCAAGTTGGTATCCCTCGACGAAGGTCCTTTACAAGGACGAAGATTCCGGAGAGAAACCAGAGTCTGGCCACCTAGGATCAGAGGTTCCAAGTTTCAGGAAGGCCTATCCTTTCCTTATTAATTTTTTTTTTTTATAAAAAATTTTACTTCTAATGACGTTATTATTAACGTCCGCTGTTCGGGGCTTATCTGGTTGACCATGCAGGTATCACGTGGTTGAACATCTTTTCGCAGCAGGGTCACCGGGCGAGTACCTGCCGCAGTATCGACCATGACAGTTCCCTTTGGCACGTCTCCCCGTTCGGCTGCCACATGTTCAATCCTTCCCGTCCCATAGTTGGCAAATTGAATGGAGAATGGCACGGGATTTACGGTCGTTCGGGGAAAAATCAAACAACCACCCGGCCCGTCTACCTTACAATTCTGGGACAGGAAGTCGTCCCCAACAATACGTCTTCCTCCAAACCCGGTAAGGAGTCCACTATTTGGAACCTGCAGGGAATCTCGCGGTGCAACTTGAAATTCCCATTGCAGCATCCCCTCGACTTGCCTTTGCCAAACAGCGCTTGGAGCGTTGTAGACTTATGCACATACATGCCATATCTAGGATGGAGTGCCTTCAGCTTCAACAGGCTGATCTCAGCGCCTGTGTCCACGATTAGGCGCGTAGAGTTCCCACGGCAAATGTCCAATAGAAGAATGACAATCGGGACCTGAGTCGGCGAAAACTGAGAACAGCTGGAGCTGGGTTGCGATTCTAGTGCGGTCGGGTTGGATCTTGCCGATCCGACCTTTGGGAGTTTCCCGAACTCTCCCAGTTTGCCTTATGTTGACACTCTGCCGCCTTGTGAGTGTGTCGACCGCAAAATTCACATAATAATTTGCTCCTCCGTTCAGGACTGTCCCACTCGGGAGTCCCACTGGACTCCCAACTAGCGGAGCTATTCTTACGGCCCACTTTTGGCCCAATGCGCCGGGGTCCCCTTTTCCGGTTCCCTGCGCTGCTTGATGCGGCTTCCCCGCATCCGTCTTCGCGGTCTCTGAGTCCACGGAGCTGAGTCGCTTGCCGCCACTGCTCGACACGGACGATCCTCGCTCACCATCTCCAATCATGTCCCGAGAGTCCGAAACCACCGCGGGACTTCTACCGGCCTCACGATTCCGTCGGCGCTGCCTTCGACGCCTTCCGCGCCTATTCCTCGCGCTGCCCCGAGTCTCCACCTGGGGCTCCCGCCATTTGGCATAGACCGCGTTGGTCCTGGACTCGGGGCGTTCGCGCGCAGTCCGTGCCGCTCCGCCTCTTTAGGCAGTCGTCATATACGTGACCCCTTACTTTGCAAAAACTGCAGGTTGTCTGGGATTCCCGGGGGTGCGCCGATCGACCAACCGGATCCCGGACCGGATTGGCCCGACCCGATCGATCCTGAGGCACATATGCCCCCTGAGCCAAGCTCTGCGAGTCTCCACTCCGGCTCGAGGAAGGCACGGGGTTTGACCACGCTCCCTCGCCAGAGGAGGCCGGAGCACAGGCTCCAGCATCCCTTAGATAATCAGGGGACCCGTACGACCGTTCCCGAGTGAAACTATCCTCCTCCCGTCGACGACTGTATTGCTCTTCGGCGGCAGGCAACACGAATGACACCGCCCGGGGGTTAAGGTCCGACAAAACGGGCGCCGGCGCCGCGGGGTACTCCCTAAAAGTGGAGGAAGGGCCATCTATAAAAGTCGAGGAGCTGTTCGATCCCGACGTCCGATCGGCGAGCCCAGGCCGCGCATCCACAAACAGGTCCTCATCCTGTCGCAACAAATCCCTCTTAGCACGCTCAAATCCGGCCAGGTGGTCCACCATGCTACGAAATGGGACATCATCCAACGCGAGGAGGAAATGCCTTAGTCCTTCCTCCCTTAAACCCCTTACCAACACCGGCTTGGCCATTCCCTCAAGCTGGCTGGCGAAGACGGACCTACCCTGTCGACCATAATAGCGCTCAGCGGTCTCCTCGCACCGTACCACGGCCCGCTTCACTCGGGAAACGAAACTCGTGGCATCCTCGGAAGGAAGCTGTCGCATTTTGGATAGTTGTGCGCACAACTCCTCATACGACACTCGGGGTTCAAAGGCCTCTCTGAGACGCTGTTCCACTTCGAAAAAGGTCGCGGGCGGTCACGCCGCAAGATAGTGGTTTATTAACCACCGTGGTGTGCGGACACAGAGAGTGGATTTCCATCCCGTGTCGAGAGCGAACACGTCACGCGAGTCGGGCGAACAATAATTATAAATTTCGTCATTCGGGTCGATTCTTTCCTTTCTTAGTGCATTACAATTGTTTGTGCTGTGCTACTTGATTATATAAAGTAAATGCCGGACGGCCAACTTAGTTTTATTCGGCTCGGAGTAAACAAAAAGACAGTCTAAATTCCAATCAAATACAGTGCAGTGAATTTGCAATCATTTTTGAGACTAAAATACGGTCAAACACAAATAATAAGACTAAGTAGTGACTAATTGTAAAAATATGGATATGTGCATATATTAAAATAAAATCTGATCGCAAACGATCTGTGAAAATAAATCAGTGGAACTAAAGCAAATTAATCATCATCATCATCGGCACTACAACCGGGAGCCGGTCTTGGCCTTATTTAGCAAGTCCTGAGGCTTGTTAAATTTTCCATAATGATTTATTTTTTCTGGGCAAGGTCATTAGTCTTGCGCCAGGGGCTCCCCGACGGGGAATCGAACCCCTGTCTCCCGGGTGACAGGCGGGTATACTAACCACTATACTATCGAGGAGCCCAAAACAAATTAATAAATCTAGTAATTGTTTCATTTCTTATGGTGCCGAACCGTTCGGTGTGAACAACACTCTGGTGCCCGTTTTGCTGACGTTGATTCATGGATATGTGTTTGTGAACGCGTGTTCATAGGACCAAGTGTTGGGGGATAGAGTGAACCCGTACCGTGCCGCATCAATATACTTCGACTCCCACAGTCTTCATTGAGGTTGGTGTGTGAGAAACCGTGGAAAAGGATGGGAAATTGAATCTATTTTTAGAAAATACACAACTGGATACAATGCATGTGAAAATAAGGATTGTAGGAATTAAGAGATTGTGTATATGCGAACCAAATTAACATTTGGTTCGTTTAACACATGCCTGATTTGGTTGGGTTATGGGTGCGGGTAATTTTATTTTGAAATAGAAATCATCGGGCTTGGGCGAGGAGCATATGGCGACGAAGGTTGAGTCTAGGTTACTTTGAATGGCTATGAGGACCCCACCGCACAGTCGTCGCGATATACAGTAAAGGAGGGGAAAATAACTCTAGATTGTTGATACTAGGGATTAGGTTAGTTTCAGTTAGGGCGTATATTTCAAAAGGGAGGGAGTAATTCATTTGCAAGATTTGTCGACACTTAGGACGGAGAACTTTCACATTCTGATAATAGAAGGTAAGAGGGAGATTATGAGAGGATATGGTGGGAGAAAGATACAGTGGCAGTTCACGATCGAAAAAAATTATTACGATAATAATAATAATAAAAATAATATAGACCTAGCGTTGAAGATTTAAGCTCATGGAGTGAACATAAGCTCGGAGGAATCCTATTATTATCCAAGACTGTTTACTTTAGTAGACTTCTCCTCGATATGTATGTGATTTTAATATTATGCAAGACTGGTAGTCTTGGTTGCCTTCTCTTTGGTTTGTTGCAATCTTACGTATAGTGAACTTATGATATTGAGTCATGAACAAGAACGGCAATTCTTCCGTTGGGCTTTGAAAAAGGAAACATTGACCCTTGGTATTCAAAGGGTAATTCAAAGGGTAGTAATAAGATTTTGAGTTTATTGTTCAGTATGTGGCGTTTCTAGCAGATACACACACGGCTGATAGTGAAGAAAAACACCACCGAAAATACAAGTCGAACAATTAAACCATTAAAATCATATAACATAGCAATAATATAGCATTCCGACATCAGTTGAGTGTACTTGAGTTTAGAGATCGAATTCGTACACGCGGAAGTGGTCTGATGCGTTGATGTCTGTTTCTATCGTTTACTGATTCTAATCGTTACAGCTTCTGTTCGAATCACACGCTTTTCACTATTGTCGCAAACTCTATATACGTATAGGATGATTTGTATAATCTATAATATAAGATCGTGAGTTTATTGTTCGGTATAGGACAATAAATATGAATTCAATGGACTGGATAATAATTTTAATGCTAATGGCGTGTGTAACACTGACATATATATTTTTCTATAATATATTACCTTACAATTAAATTTGAACCTTTTCATTTTTGCGACAAAAAAAAATACTTAAAAAACAAATTATTT
Organism: Microdon myrmicae; assembly: GCA_963931805.1. Taxonomy (NCBI): domain Eukaryota; kingdom Metazoa; phylum Arthropoda; class Insecta; order Diptera; family Syrphidae; genus Microdon; species Microdon myrmicae. The sequence continues at coordinate 13,363,662 of OZ007496.1, read as the reverse complement.
GTCCTGAGAGTAGGAATGAGTTTCTATTGGATATCATTAGAGATAACGTAATCTTAAAGTGGATCTTCGTTGTTTTATGGGGGTGGACGGCGGTACTCGCAATACTCAACCTTCTGATTATCCATGATTCAAATGAAACCAACGCTGGAATCGAAAAACAAAAACAGGCTACACATGTGTTCTTATTAGAGGCTCGTAGTTCAACTTCAAGATATCAGATTCTCTAATTTAAAGCCTTATCGAATTTTGAATTTAAAATAAAAATATTTATTTCGATCCGAGCAGGAAAATATTACAAAAGGATTTCATAACTTAATCTATACAACAGAAAAAATTTTCTTATATAATTCATTTTTAAAACTTAGCAATGGTTTTAAAACGATTCCTACACTTACCGCAAATTTTTACCAACGTTTATTATTTTCACAACTACAGGAAAACTATTACAGTGTTTTCTTAATTTCTACTCATAGATTTGGAGGGACCATTTCACATTGGGATACTGTGTCAGCCACGGAGATGCTCAAATCTCCTCGGTTGATTAAAACTCACATCCCTCTCCCGCTTTTACCTCAACAAGTTTGGAGCAAACGTCCCAAGGTTTATCATTGTTAAATGCAAACAATTCGAATGTTAATTCAGTTTAATTGTCACACAGGTTATTTATGTTTTTCGACACCCGAAGGACGTGGCTATCTCATTATATTACCATCGGCTGTCCTTAGGTCGTTGGATAAATTGTACCTTGGAACAACATTTAGAAGATTACATCGAAGAAGAGAATTGGTTTTTCGAACATGCTCTGGAATTTTGGTGGCTTCGTCATGAACCAAATGTTTTTTACACGAGCTTTGAGCGGATGAAGAAGGATCTTCCAAACGTTATACAGGACGTTTGCAATTTTCTTGGAGTTAAGATAAATGCCGAGCAACTGGAACGGTTGGAAAAACACTTGTCGTTTGAAAGCATGAAAAGTAAGCAAATCTCACTTCAAAACAAGCTGTCAATAGCGTGGTTTACAATCTCCGTAGATAATATTTGCTGCAGTCACGAAGAGGAATTCTCAGAGTTAAGAGAATACTACCGTCAAATTGCAGGCGTTTCACAAACGGAGTAAGTAAATCTTTATAGTACTTTATTATTGGCAACATAGGGTTACTTGACAACAATTTAAACGCGATAGGATGTTTATATCTCTATTGTAGGTAGTCCAGTATCAAATTCTGGACGTATTAGCAGCATAGTGTTGAAGGACTGTTGCTCCAGGTTCCCAAAAATTCTTAGTTGTATTTGCCAACATGAATCACAGCTTCACTGGATTAATCAGAATATCTATGATTTACTATTTCACTTCTGTCAAGCAGGGAATGCAGTACGCGACGGGAACGCCAGACTGTTCAGCTGGTCGGTCGTACGCAAATCGCGAATATAGGTGAACCGTCAAAACAGGCTTCGGGAACTAAAGAACTTTACCTGTACACCAACTCTATCGAACGACTCCTTGGGCTTTTTGTTCCGTGAACTAAACGAACTATCTCATCCGCGGATACAACCAGGTTCAGATACAAATAGCGACTGGTGTGAATTAGGGTTGAAATTATATATATATATATATATATATATATATATATATATATAATATATAATAATAATATAATAATATAATTATATTTCTTTCAACACACAGGACAACCAAAAAAGACCACGCCTCTGCTCTCTCAACCTCACGCCCGTCAAAGTATGAGTAACTTTTGTTAATAGGGTAATTGACGGACATGAAGAATGAGAGAACAGAAAACATGATATGCTGTGATCTCGGGGTAGCTTTGGTTGTGTGTGTTAGTATCAGATGCAGCTACTGACACGACCTACTGACCCAGTGGTACGGCTATAGTGTAGTTAAAGCGCATTGAACCGTGGAAAGAAATACGAATGAGAGGGAACCCTAGCGGATGTTACTCCCCTGCAAAGAGAGATCCCAAGCGAACGGGTGATCTGAGGGAAAGTCGATAGGACGCCGCTGATGTTTGGGAAATAATTCGCGTGAAAACCAGACTGTAAGACGCTGAAATTACCCCAGCTATTTTGCTATGATGCAACAGCGTCGTTCTTTTAGACTTGTTGTTGCTAACCGACATTATGAGATTTCCGATAGGAAACTCATGGTTAGCAAGAATGGAGTTGCCGTATGACATTTATGTAGCTAAACTCAATTATGCGTTATCTGCAAAGGATGATGAGTTTAGCTATACGTCCGTTTGAAATGTTTTACAGGGGAATACATATAAAGGAAATTGGTAAGTATGACGCGCTGAAAGCGGTCGAAATTAGGTGGAAATGTTGGTTGGAATTGTGGGTTGTTTCTCATGTAGAATAGAGAAACCCCCCACAAACAAATAAACTAAATTCAATTAACAAATAAACTAAACAAATAAATTAAATTCAGTGAACAAATAAGCTAAATCCAGTAAACAAATAAACAAAATTCAGTAAATAAATATACTAAATTCAACAAACAAATAAAAACCAGTGAATGAAAATAAAAAAACGAAAAATCAAATTAACGGAAGGACCACTCGACAAACCAACTGAGGACGAATCAAGTGACCAAGAGGAAAAATCACAAAACACATCAAAAATGAACACAGACAACGCCACAATAAGGGCAGACATAACACATTTGGCCCAACAAATACAAACAATTGTGTCAGCGGTGAACCAGCTACAATTAAAGAAAAACGAGGAACCTGAAGTACGCCCCGTGAGATTAATCGAACACGAGGATATAACATTCAAATTTAACAAGCCCGAAGACATTGAGTTGGAGGCATTCAAAAACCTTCCAAAATTCAGCGGGAACCCAGAGGAATATGCATCTTGGAGAGACAACGTCTGCAACATAATGAAAGCCTGTGAAGCCCATAGAGGACATGCCAGACATACTACAGCACTATCTATAATTAAATATAAAATTATAGGAGAAGTAGCTAGGCTATTAACAAATTATCGGACGAAATTTTGTCTCGAAGCTATACTGGACCGACTGGATGCAGCATATAGTGACAACAGACCCCTCTATGTATTGAAAGAAGATATGTCACGCATTCGGCAAGGAAGAAACACGCTGGCAAAATATTACGATGAAGTCAACAAAGCCTTAAATCTAATCATATCGAAAATTCAGTTCGAAGCACGTCATCAAGAAGGGAAAAAGACATTATGCGAAGAAGCCGAAAAAGAAGCAGCAAGAGTATTCCTAAACGGACTAAATAACATACTGGCAAAACAAACCCTATACGCCCATAGATGTGAATCATTCGCAGAAGCTTACGGCATAGCCCTAGCCGTACAACACGATACGAGACACATGGATATCACACCAAACTTCCGGATGATTAAGAGAAGCCACCCACAATACAGCCCGCCGAGATACTACCAACCGCAAAGAAATCAAACTCCCAGGAACTTCGACGACAGAGAACAGCGAGTACCAAATATAGAAGTGGAACGATCCCAACAGCACTATAGAGGAAGAGATTCACGGCAATATTTCAGACCAAGATGGAGACAGCAACAGCTTTATAACAACAACAGAAATCAACCGCAACCAGAACCCATGGACGTGGATAGGTCTACCATCAGAACAGCAAGGCAAAACAATCCACTCAGAAGCCCCCAGCAATTCCAACAACAGGCCCACCAAACGGAGCTGGAACAACAGCTGATCAACAACCTAACGCCAGCCTCAGAAGCAGACTCTATAGCAAATAATGTAAGTAAAAATGATATCATTAAAGAATCTTTTGTTATATTAAAAAATTGGTTGCCTAGTTTAAGTTTAAAAAACCCTGATACTCAAAAAGAGTATTAAATTTTAATAGATTCGGGTCCAACTCAAAATTATTGCAAAAATACTATAGATTTAAGCTTTTCAATTCCAATAAAACAAACATAAACAAAAACTCTCCATGGAAGAAGTATTATAGAGGCAAAAAGAAACATTCACATTTTAGGGAAAAGATTAGAATTTTTTGAGCTCAAAGATTTGAAGAAATTTGATTTAGTTATTGGACTAGAGGGATTAAAGAAATTAAAAGCAGAAATTGATTTTTACGCAATGATACTAAAGACCGAATATGACAATAGGAATAACGAAAACCAGAAACTAAACTATACTATTGAGGATCAAGAACACAAAAGGAAGATAGACGCATTAATGAACAGAAATAAAAGGATCGATAAAAGTTTACCCTATACGGCAAGCATCATCGCGACAATTAAAACAAAAGACGACGAACCAATCTGGTCTAAGCAATACCCGTATAAGATTGCCGACCAAGACTTCGTTAACAAAGAAATCGAAAGTTTACTACAGCGTGGTATAATTAGACCTTTAAGAGGCCGTACTGCTCACCTATTTGGATAGTTCCAAAGAAGGGACTAAACTCAGACGGCACACAAAAGAAAAGAATGTTGAATGACTATACGAGGGTTGCCTTTTATATTTCGGGATTAGAGAACAAAAACAAATATTGATCATCGAAAATCACTTTTTTGTTTTTCAAAATATACCCCATGAAGATCTATACACTTTTGCATGCGTTTGAACCAATTGTCGAAGCACTTTTGCCACTCTGATTGAGTTATCTCCAACACATGCATTCTGAATGCAGCAACCGCTTCTTCAGGTGTCGAAAAACGTTGACCTCTCAGTTTGTTCTTTACGTACGGGAATAAAAAGAAGTCATTCGGTGCCAAGTCAGGACTATACGGCGGATGACCCATCAAATCGATGTTTTGGGTGCTTAAAAATGCAGTTGTCGCAGCCGATGTGTGAGAGCTCGCATTGTCGTGGTGAAGAGTGATCCGTCTTCGGCGGTTGGTTTTCCTGATTTCTTGGAAGACAACTGGCAAACAAATGGTTGTGTACCACTCAGAATTGACTGTTCTGCGTTGTTCTAGTGGTACGGTTGCGACATGTCCAGTTTTTCCGAAAAAACAGGCGACCGTGCGCGAACAACTTTTGTTGGATTTGGCTCATCTTGAAACACCCAGACAGTCGACTGCTGTTTACTTTCGGGCTCATACGCGTAAATCCACGATTCATCACCTGTCACGATGTCATAGACGTGTTTCGAAGCACCGCGACCGTATTTTTTGAGCATTTCTTTCGACCAATTGACACGAGCCTTTTTTTGGACGATTGACAAATTGTGTGGGATCCAACGCGAACAAATTTTTTTGACAGTCAAATGTTTATGCAATATTGAATGTATGCTGGTCCCACTAACGCCTAAGGTTGTCTCAATCTCACGATAGGTCACATGGCGATCTTCCAATATCAGTTCGCGCACAGCATCAATGGTTTTCGGAACAACAACTGATTTTGGACGACCTTCACGAAATTCATCTTGGAGTGAACTACGACCACGATTGAATTCACCATACCATCGATAAACACTGGTCCTTGATGGAGCTTCATCGCCAAAAATTGAATTAAGTTCATCCATGCACTGTTGCTGAGTTAATCCACGCCGGAAGTTGTAAAAAATAATCGCACGAAAATGTTGACGATTTAATTCCATTTTTGGGTCGAGATGAATCTTTTAAGTTACTGTAAACAACACAAATAGCGCTCGTATGTCAAAACGTTCTGAGTGCGTATAACCTCAAAAATGTCCAACTTTACGACAGAGCTGTCAATTGCCGGATTGCAACACTAGGGTTGCCAAATCCCAAAACATAAGAGGCAACCCTCGTAGGAAGTTAAATCTTCATACTATAAACAACAGGTACCCAATGCCAAACATTGTGCATACAATCGAAAACTTAGGGGAAGCAAAAGTCTTTTCCACATTGGACTTAGAGTCGGGATTTCACCAAATACTAATAGCCGAAAAAGACAAAGAGAAAACGGCATTTGCTGTAAATGGGGCATTATACGAATATAGGTTAGCGTTTGGATTAAAAAACGCCCCAGCGATATTTCAACGCTGTGTGGACGGCATTTTGAGACCCTTTGTAATAAAATTCTGTTATGTATATGTTGTATTCCAGAATACTACCCTTTATTAAATTTAACACTGAATCTCCGTACACATCCTTAAAAACTTCCCTTAACATATATTACATTCTCACTTAATACATACCATTCATAAACATTCACAATATTGCCAGGTACAGCACATTTAATAACTTGCCCCTTTTTATTTCAAAACAGAGCACTTTGATTTTCGTTCAAATTTTATTCAATTTAAAAGTCACAGAAACTAAAGAAATACTTTGAGAAAATTTGTTTTGTTCATATTATAATTTACAGTAAATTAGAACACAATGTTCTATAAGTAGAGAAAAAATTCAATAGTAAAATCAGTTGAGGAAGAGAGTTGAGTCAGATCAGTTAGTTGACTTTAAGTTTAAGTTTGAGAAAAAGTAAAATTGAGTTCAGTCAAGTTAAATATATATTATAAATATAGAATAAAATATAGTAAAATATAAAAGAGTGAATAAATGAGTTTTGGAATTATAAGTTCTAATTGAAGTTGAGCTCTAGAGTTTTTAATTGAGAAAAGAAAGTAAGGGAATAAAAGAAAGGTCCCCGCTCTTCCCTCATCAGAGGAAGCACGGCGCCGGACGACAACACTGGTGGCAGCGGTCGGATGCCCAGATAACGGGATCCCGTGAACAAAATAAAACAGGAAACAAAATTTAAAACAACACAAAAAAAAAATTTTTTATAAGAAAACAAAAAAATTTTTTTTCAAGATAAAAAAAGAGAAGAAAAAACACAAGAGAAATAACCAAACCATAAGAAGAAAAACAAAAAAAATTTTTTCAAGAAAAAAAAAGAAGAAAAAACAAGAGAAATAACCAAAAAAAAAAAAGAAAAATAAAAGGAAAGCAGCCAAGACCAGGATGAGCAATCAACTGTAGGACGTGAAGTCTGCCTGGCGGAAAAAAAAAATCTAAAAAGAAAAAAAAAAACAAAGGAAACAACTAAGGAAAACTCAAGACAAAGACTTCTATCAACAGTACAACGACAACAATTAGTAGAGTAAGAATTTTTTTAAAATAGCGACTTTTCTCTCTACTTTTTTTAGGAATATTTGAATATTTTCTACTTGGAAGCTCTCCTTTTCACACTAAAAAAAAAAAAAATTTTTTTTTGGATAGAAATTTCTATCTATATTCTTTGAAAATTCTCATTTCAGTATTTCGACGACCTTTCCGTTTTTTTTCTTTTTCGTCGAAAATTTTCTTTTTCAGCTTTGGATCCCAATTATCGTTCTTTTCCATATATATATATATATATATATATATATATATATATATATATATATATATATATATATATATATATATATATATATTGAATAACAAAAAGAAAGGACAATTTTTTCATAACCATATTTTTAAGTTAACCATATTATTAAGAATTTACAAAAAACAAATTTTCGCCATACAGTATTTTAAACTTTCACTATTACGAGTCCATATTACACGAGACAGGCGGCTAGGCAGGGGGAAGAACAAATCCACTATCAACCGATATACAATAAACCCCCTGAAATGGCTCTCTCTGTCGGAATTTCTGATGTTTTCAGAATCGTCCCCACCTTTGGCGGGAAACCCTGCGACTTAGGTAAATTTATTTCCGGGGGAGACATTTTATTTAGATCCATAAAGAGGGCAGACCCGGATATCTATGAAACATTTTTAGAGCTAGTCAAAAATAGACTAGAGGGTCATGCTTACGATCTTATTAGGTATAGCACAATCGCTAAGTGGGTGGATTTAAAAGAAAATTTAGAATCGGAATATAAGGAGGAGCAATCTCGGTCGACGGCACACAATGAGTTGATTTCTCTGAAACAATACCACAGAGAAACCGTCCGGCAATACGGCGATAGAGTCGCGAATGCTCTAAGGACTCTAAACTCTGCCACGTGTGGAATAGCAGCAGACGCGGTGGTTAGGGAATACTTAATAGAAGAAAACATAAAATTGGCCGTACAAACATTTGAGGATGGACTACAGAACGAACAATTAAAAATACTAGCTAAAGTCCATGGGGGAAACAATTTAAAACAGTCGATTGCACATGTAGTATCACATGCTGCTCGAATGGACAACTCTCCCAGGTCATATCAATATAACGAAAAACCTAGATTCAATCGTATAGTCTGCCAAACCTGTGGTAAGCCAGGGCATTGTCAGGACACATGTTATCGGAACATGCAGTCCAACAATTTTCCGAATAGACAACCCATAAAAAGGGAATATAACATTTTATGCAATTTCTGTGGACGGAATAATCACACAGAGAATGAGTGTAGATACAAGATATCTAGGAATGGATCGGATTACCAACAAGGTACAACAACGCGTAACCCATTCCGAAATAATCCTACAAACTCTGAAAATCGTTTTGGTGAAAATTCTAGGTCCACCAATAGACAAAACGATCGGCAAAATGTTCACTTTTCTCGGGTGCAAGAGTCAGAAAACGAGGCCAGACGCCAAAAGAATCATGCTGGACGGCACTCTAATTCTTCAATTTATAGTATTCGTTCGACTCATATAGAGAGGAAACAAGGTAATTCGGGAGGAGACACACAGCCATTCCTTTCGAATGACTGCCACGGTCAATATACACCAAATCACCGACTAAATCTATTCCACGTACCATTTTGTCCCGAATTAAAGGAACCAGCGATACGTCTTAGAGTTAGTCCCTCAGAGAAAATGTACACGACCCTTCTAATTGATACCGGCGCCGACTTAAGTCTTTTAAAATCACCGTGCTTAAAGAGTCAGAAAAAGGATGACAAGATTTATACAATATCCACACTAGCCGGTGATTCATTGAAAACCCTGGGGACGGTAAATGGTACCCTAGAATTAAAAAACAAGGATCATACTATGCTCGTAGATCATCCTTTTCACCTACTTACCGAACAGATAAATCTGCCATATGACGGAATCTTAGGAAACGATTTTTTATTTAAATACAGAGGTGTAATCGATTTTAAGGAACAGATCCTGAAGATTCCAATGGCCAATGGTAAGCTTATGGAAAAAGGGGAGGCAAAGGGTAATGAGACTGAGCATCGAAGAAAGCCATACAGCTCTACGAACGAGGCACCGAGCCTGATCCGTAATAAGCTAGTATGTGAATCACGAGCCACCTGCCCAGACCTTCAGTTCGATTCAAAAGAAAAAAGTAATCACTCTAAACAGAACAGTAAGCGAAAACAGAGAAGATTGGATGAAAAAGTTTCAGCAGCAAAGACTGAAGAACAAAATGTTTCAGCAGCATATAAGACTGAAGGAGCAACTCTCACTTTAAAACCTAGAAGCCAACAAATAATAGACTTTTCGTTAAACAGTAAACACCAGGACATATCCGGCGATATAATTATTCAAAAAAAAACGAATCATGCCAGGAATATACGTGGGCGAAACCTTAACCAGTCCCAAGAGCTCCAAATTAAAGGTGTTAATGATGAACACTTCGGAAACAGAGCAAACGGTGAATACTAAAGAGGTAGACTTCAAATGGGACAAGCTAAGTGATTTCAACCTAATCTCTAGTCAATCCGACGACCTAATCAAAGGCAGGCTAAATAAGTTAACATCAATAATCGATCTCAGTCACTGTAATTGTGAAGAAAAACAAGCTATCCTCCAAATCTGTAGAGAATACAATGATTTATTTTTTCTCGAAGGTGACAACCTCTCATTGACAGAAGCGCTGAAACATAGAATCATTACTGACCCAAACAAACCACCCGTATTTACCAAACCCTACAGGCTCCTGGACACACAAAATGCCGAGATACATAAACAGGTGAATGACATGCTACAAAGTGGTATTATCCAACCCAGAGCTAGTCCTTGGAACTCCCCCTTGCTCTTGGTACCAAAAAAAGCTGACAGGGAAGGTAATAGGAGATGGAGAGTTGTGGTCGATTTCCGTAGGTTAAACGAAGTAACTGTTGCCGATGCATACCCGTTACCAAATATCACGGACATACTAGATCAACTAGGGAGGGCAACTTACTTTAGTACCCTCGACCTGGCAAGCGGATTTCATCAAATCCTAATGGACAAGGAAGACAAGTGCAAAACCGGCTTCAGTACCCCTTATGGACATTATGAATATAACCGTATGCCGTTTGGTCTACGAAACGCTCCCGCAACTTTTCAACGTCTAATGAACAACGTTTTAATGGGATTACAAAGATTTGACTGGTTTGTATACATCGATGACATAGTCCTTTACGGGTATAACCTGCAAGAACACAACTCAAAGCTTATACGAATATTTAATTGTTTACGTCAGAATAACCTAAAGCTTCAACCAGATAAATGTACTTTTCTGAAGAAGGAACTAATGTATCTTGGTCATATAATTTCCGAACACGGTCTTAAACCAGACCCCGAATAGATTAAAGCTGTTAAAACATATCCCACGCCGAAAAACGTAAAGGGAGTAAAATCATTCCTCGGATTCATAGGATACTACAGACGGTTTATAGATAATTTCTCAACCATAGCAAAGCCACTAACGAAGTTACTAAAGAAAACCGAAGCATTTAAATAAACCCTTTCTGTGATGAAGCATTCCAAACTTTAAAAAAATAAACTTATAGAACCCCCATATTAGCTTACCCAGACTTCCATAAAGACTTTATAGTAACGACGGACGCTAGCGACGTTGGAATAGGCGCGGTCTTATCGCAGGGAGAAATTGGCCAGGACAAAGCAATCTGTTATGCTAGCCGCACCCTTAACGACGCCGAAACTCGGTACAGCACTACAGAAAAGGAACTGCTGGCAATTATCTACGCCGTCAAACAATTTCGCCCCTATGTCTACGGACGAAGGTTCACAATATGCACAGACCACAAACCACTACAGTGGCTCATGAATCTGAAGGACCCGACATCAAGATTGGCTCGTTGGAGAATATTATTAGACGAATATGAATACCAAATTATTTACAAAGCAGGAAAATACAACTCCAACGCAGATGCACTTAGCCGCCTCCCTATTTACATCCAAGACACACAAGAGGTAGGCAAGGTACTAGTTACCACTAGAAGCAAAACGAAAGGTCAAGGCACCGATGAACCATTAGTAGCCGCAAGTGAGGAAATTACTCTCCGACATACCGAATGTGAGATAATCGAAATTTCTAAACCCTAGAGTATGCCAAAACCCGTTCACCTATTCAGATCTTCATACTACCCAATAAAGAAGGCCAAACCGAAAAACCACTTAAAACCATCCCTAACTATACACGTCCGAGCCCAAACGAAATAAAATTATACCCAAACACGACAAAATCCCCTTTATATATTGTCACTACGTTGCCGCTAGACATAGGAAATGAATCCAGCTTTGAACGAACACTCAAAAAAATTCGTAACTACTGTATAAACGAAAAGGTAAACCACATCGACATTTCTATCCCAAAACAAGAGCCAATAAACCCTCGTCTTAAAAACGCCATCATACAAACATTCGCCCAAAACAAGATCATCGTGTATCTCTACTCTGACAAAAGAATCTACATCAAAGACCGGCAGGATATCGATAAAATTCTCCGTGACTTCCACAATTCACCTTTTGGAGGACACCAGGGAATCTCCCGCACAATCAAACGTCTTAAAACAAGGTACTTTTGGCCAACACTCATAAAAGATACCAAAGAATTCATTCGCAAATGCGACTCATGCCAAAGAAATAAACTAACTCTAAACAGAAAAATCCCCATGAAAATCACCACAACAAGTACGACCCCCTTCGAACGCGTAGCTTTGGATATTGTTGGACCACTCCCAACGAGTTACGAAGATAATAAGTACATTTTAACTTTCCAAGATGATTTAACAAAATTCACTGAAGCTATTCCGCTACCTAATGCGGAAGCACCCACCATAGCTCGAAGTTTTGTGGAGAAAATTATATGTCGTTTCGGAATACCAGACGCGGTATTAACTGACCAAGGCACCAACTTCCTGAGCCACCTTTTTAAGGAAATATGCAAGATTTTGAAAATCAAAAAGATACAGACAACACCTTATCATCCCCAAACAAATGGAGCTTTAGAACGTAGCCACCGAACGTTGGCCGAATATCTCAGACACTACGTTAACAAGGACCAACTTTCATGGGATACCTGGCTACCATATTCAATGTTTGTGTATAATACCACACCTCATAGTAGCACCGCATTTAGCCCTTTTGAATTACTTTATGGTTTTCCTGCACGGATACCGAATTCTATCAGCACAAATCCGCAAACCTCATACAACTATGAGAACTACGCTAACGAGCTAAAAGCCCGCCTACAACACGGCTACAAAATTGCTAAAAACATATTGCAGGACAAAAAGGAAAAAGCTAAAGCGTGTTATGACACAAGCCATAAAACATTCAATGTTGGCGACAAGGTCCTCATAAAAAATCATACCCGAAAAAATAAGCTTGCTTCTTTATGGGAGGGTCCTTACGAAATACACAGCATAGTATCCGATGAGAACTCGGAAATCAAAATAGGAAATAAATTTAAAATTTTACACAATAATAATATAAAACTATTTTCGGAATAAATAAATTACCTATACACACAACATAACCCAATTTTTAACAATTATCTTAAAATTAGGACCCAACACAGTTTTGGAAAATTTTCCATAAATTTAAGGAAAAGATAAACACATAAGAAAAAAAAAAAAAAAAGTTAAAGAGGGGGAATAACGAAAGAAGATTTTAGAGGTAATATATATTGGAAATTTTGGAATTGATATATATTCGAACGGAAAAGGAAAGAAAGGAAATTTTAGAGGTAATATATATATTGGAAATTTTGGAATTAATATATGTATTCGAACGGAAATGAGTATTTTGAAACAATAATATTAATATTAATAATTCATATAATAAGTAATAATAACTTTCGGATAACAAAAGAAAAGGTTCCAAGGAGAAATATTTAAATTTAGTTAGTTATTATGTAATGTAAATAGACTATTTTGACTATTTTTCTATTGTTAAGAACTTTTTGATTATTGTAAAAATTTAGTTAATATATATTGTAAATAGACTATTTTTCTAGTATTAGGAACTTATTGATTATTGTAACCTTTGACAAAGATTAATTTTGAAAACCATTGTAATGTAATTGAACGAAAATCCAAGTCTTTCTTAATCTAATATATAGTTACTAGAAAATTATTCTCTTCAAGGATAATTTTCTTTCTCGAAGAAGGGTGGGATGTTGTATTCCAGAATACTACCCTTTATTAAATTTAACACTGAATCTCCTTACACATCCTTAAAAACTTCCCTTAATATATATTACATTCTCACTTAATACATACCATTTATAAACATTCACAATATTGCCAGGTACAGCACATTTAATAACTTGCCCCTTTTTATTTCAAAACAGAGCACTTTGATTTTCGTTCAAATTTTATTCAGTTTAAAAGTCACAGAAACTAAAGAAATACTTTGAGAAAATTTGTTTTGTTCATATTATAATTTACAGTAAATTAGAACACAATGTTCTATAAGTAGAGAAAAAATTCAATAGCAAAATCAGTTGAGGAAGAGAGTTGAGTCAGACCAGTTAGTTGACTTTAAGTTTAAGTTTGAGAAAAAGTAAAATTGAGTTCAGTCAAGTTAAATATATATTATAAATATAGAATAAAATATAGTAAAATATAAAAGAGTGAATAAATGAGTTTTGGAATTATAAGTTCTAATTGAAGTTGAGCTCTAGAGTTTTTAATTGAGAAAAGGAAGTAAAGGAATAAAAGAAAGGTCCCCGCTCTTCCCTCATCAGAGGAAGCACGGCGCCGGACGACAACATATATATCGACGACATAATTGTCTTCTCGAAAACTCGGGATGAACATATGAACCATCTCCGACAAATATTCGATGCTCTACATAAAGCTAACTTAACGATTTCAGAAGAGAAATCACATTTCTTTAAAGACTATGTGAAATTTTTAGGCTATATAATAAGCCACAAATCCATAAAAACAGACCCAGAAAAGATTGAGACCATCAGAAAATACCCAGAGCCAACAAACCTAAAGGAGCTACGTGCCTTCCTTGGCCTAACTGGATTCTACCGTATGTTCGTAAAAAACTTCGCCATAATAGCAAAGCCCCCAACGAACCTACTCAAAACCGATCAAATGGTCCCAAAGAAAGAAAGTACAAATTATAAAATTAAATTAAATCAAGAAGAAGGAAAATCATTTGAAGACCTGAAAGCACATTTAGAAGAATGCATGGAGCTATCGCAACCAGACTATTCCAAACCATTCGAACTAACCACTGACGCATCAAACACAGCGATTGGCGCAGTATTATCTCAAGAAAAACGACCGATTACATTCGTCTCTAGAGCATTATCAAAGACAGAACAAAACTACGCAACAAATGAAAAAGAATTGCTAGCCATAATCTTTGCACTAGACAAACTAAGAATATACATACAGGGACTATCAGACTTAACGATTTTCACAGACCACCAGTCTTTGACCTGTGCAGTGTCCGAAAAGAATACAAATACTAAGATAAAAATGTGGAAAAATAGGATAGAGGAATATGGAGCAAAAATAGTATACAAGCCTGGTAAAGAAAATATAGTCGCAGACGCATTAAGTAGACAACAGATAAATAATTCATCAACATCCTCGGTACATTCAGTGGATAGTTCACCAGTCTATAAAATAAAAAGCGTTGCAAAACCAGTAAATCAATTTAAAAGTCAGATATTCATAGAATTTGCGGAAGAAGACAAAGTAGAACACAAAACAACATTTACGGATTACAAAAGATTCCACTTAAAAATCAGTAATTTATCAGGAATCATTGGAGTGTTAAAAACGGTTATAAACTCGAACCACACCAACGCTATCCATTGCGATGAAGTGACACTTCACGAGATCCGAAACATAGTCGAAGAAAACCTAAACTGCGATAAAATCGTTCACGCACCAAATTCTGTAATAGATGTAATAAATGAGGACGAACAAGAGCTCATCGAAACTATCGAAACAACATTTTAGAAATATCTGGAAAATACTTCTGGCCCACGTTCAAACAAATGTGCAAAGCCGAAACAAAAGTCTGCGAAGTTTGTTCAACCTGTAAATATGAAAGACACCCGATTAAACAAGTAATAAAACCCACACCTATCCCAACAAAAGTAGGAAAAAGTCTACAGATGAACACATTCTATTTAGAGAAGAAAATATATATAACAACAATAGACACATACAGCAAATATCTGTATATCCGTAATATACCAAACGAAATTGGAACAACAGTAGTCATCGACGAGATAATCTCTCAAATATTTCCCTTCGCCGAATCAATCATGACTGATAACGCACCAATCCTCAAAGGAATAAAAACCGAATTTTTACTCAAACAAAGAGGAATAACACATATACTTGCCCCAGTGGCCCATTCAACATCCAATTCAAATATCGAGAGAGTTCATTCAACGTTATTAGAAATCAGTAGAAGTCTGGCAGTTGACAAATCCACCTCAGCGTCAGAAGAAATATTTAACGCGGTTAAGCAATACAACTTAACAATTCATTCAACTACGGCAGTCAAACCAAGCGAATTATTTTTCGGTGTAGTAACAGTAGACATACAAGATAAACTAAAGAACGCACAAAAGAAACAAAATCGATTCCAAAATAAAAAGAGAAAAGATAAAATATGTTCACCCGGAGATATTATTTTTGTAAAAAAGAACAGACGAGGGAAAAACGAAACTCGTTACACAAAACATATTGTAGTGGAAGATCAAGGAACCACGATAATTGGAAATGGAGGTAAAAGAATTCACAAGGATCTTATTCGTGCTGGGAATAATTGAAACAATCACCGGAAATATGGAAACTATACCTTTAAAGGACAACAAATTTACCTCAACAAAAATCCCAGACGTATGTGTATATGAAAACTCAAGTATATTAATTCACCCATTTAATCTAACATAAATTATGAGCCCTTACAGAGAAATCACATCCCAGAACTTAAAGAAATAATAAAAGATGAAGCTTAAAATATTCCATTAATATATATCCTAGCCTACGCAGACATATTTGTTTATAGGAAGAAAGATACAATCTTCGTCAAATACCCAATGATAATCTAGCCCTAGATACATTCCATGGATTAGTTCAAATCATGCCAGAAACCGTAGTATGTAATAAGACAATTTTTGGAACTAATGAATGTACAATAAAAAAAATATATATATAAATGAAATTATAAGAATAGAGGCATAGCCTCCGAAAAAAAAATATTTTTTCTTCATACAAAATATAACAACAATAACTCTCGCTAGACTGTTGCGATCAAAGGCCGGGTGGTAGGTGTGGTCCCAACGCCCTGTTTAATACCACCCCTTCAGGCAATAGGTTTCGTGAAATGGTAGGGAGAAATCCCTAGTCATCTTTCGAACCTTGGTTGTTGGACCGGTTCGAGAAATGTTTGGTTTAGGTGGTAAGTCGCTCCTAAGGTGAGATAGCACCCCGTCATGTTTTACATTCCGCGATATCGTCGGGAGAAATTTTCGACTATGTTTCGGATGTATGGCTGATGGCCCGGACTGACATGGAGATAAGTCAAGATGGTATCTTCTAAGACAAAGAATTCCGGAAGGTAAACTAATTTCCCATTCGGATCTCTGGTGGGGGGGACTATGTCGAGGGGAACATCATGCAAATATTATGATAGATAATCGAACTTTAACAAATTCGTCATCTCGTAATCGGGTCCGTTCTCAAAACTTGAAGTTCGACTAATAACGGCATTTTATAACATCAGGGGCATCGGTTGCACCAATACGAATGTAAACGCCTTCCATCAATATGCCATAACCTTGAAACCGGACATCCTTCCCCTAACTACGACCCAGGTCTATTCGTCAAATGATTCGGCATATCTTCGTTGCTCAGCATACGACTTGCATTCGATATTCGTTTTAACGGTGACGTCTTCACGCAGTCTGATCTGGCATGCCAAAGGATGGAAAGGTGAGAACCCAATAACTTGGACATAATGTAGTTGAAGGTCGTACTGATGAGTTCTGTTAAATTTCTTTGTTGTCTTTACCACTCCTCAAATTATGTTCCACCGGCGACACTTTTCGAATATCTTTCACGTACCGTCGAGGCTGGTAGGCTAGCGGAGATGTTCGGTGTTGGCCGTAATTTGATTCTACTTTTCAGGGAACCTACAGGAGTGCCAGTTATCCGAGGCTATTATGTGAACACCCTGGCTCTGTATTTGGCATCCCAGCCGAGCATTTATACCGTGCAAGTCGCTGTGCCACTCGGAAACTCAGAACACACCTTGGTATTGGTCGCACCACCACTTGCATTTCAAGCGAATAACCGATCTAAGCGGCTTCGCAAAGTGTGGAGATACGAGGCTGTCAACTGGGACGATTTGCGGGATTTACTCTCATCCTTACCATAGTCGAAGGTGTGCTTTGGAGACTCCGATGTTAACGCATGCGCGGAGTCTACCACGGAGATTATTCTTCTCGGGGTGGAGATTCACATTCCATAAGGACAAGGGCTGTCAGCAGTGACTTCCCTTCCTCCACTTTTCCTCTGTTGGTGACGGGCAGCTAGGGTCTAATTTGGCTATCTTTTTTACCAGCCGATAAAACGCATCTTTAGTAGATTCGACGTCGGTGGAGTTGGCCCACCTACCGCCACTCTTCATGGTGATGCTACTATCCGTGGTTTGTTTGCTAAAATTCATTATTAATTTATGAATGTTTAGAGGAAAGGGAGCGAACATACAAGATAATGAAATTAGTTATATTACCGAAACACTATGAAATGGACTTTAAGTTCCACAATCTGTTTTAATTTCTTGCCAAAAATTCAATGCAAAAATATAATTGTGCATCCAAGTCTAAACATCCCGTCCAACTGCACCATCGAAATGGATAGATTGAAGTATGCCCTACTTAAATATCTGACCGTGGTCAGGTTAAGTGTGCTACTGACCTCTTTTGATCTTACAAGTGTAAACCAAGACTTATGCCTCAATAGACTTTGTGGAATAAAATTGCAATTTGTTTTAACATTTCCCTATACCGAACTGCAACTGAATTTTTTCCAATTATTTTACAGGTACTCTGTGAAGAAATACCCTTTCATACGAAAGGGACAAGCTGGAGGGTATAAACATATTTTTACCAGTGAATTAAACGAGAAATATGATCGATGGATAGAAGAGCGTCTCAAGCCGCACAACGTCACTCTCGACGACCTCCTGCTGCGCAATGCCCCATCATCCTACAAAATCTGAAGTAAATTTGGAGAATACCTTGAATCTTTAGGAAACAAAGTGGTAATTAATCCCCACCAAGAAATCTACTTATCTCGTCGTTTTAAACAAAAACCTTGAAACTTAAAATTTCTATGTATTTTCGATTTTTGAAATTTGTCAGATTATTTGAACGAAACCACGGTTTCAAATGTAATTCGTTTTATTAAATCAGAGTTATTAAGAAGGAGTCAAAATAATGCACACGATTTGCGCTGAGCAGAAAACGAGCAGCGCCATCTTTATAGTTCGATTAAAACGCTTGGACATGTTCAATTATACAGTTTAATAAAACTAAACATAATTTTTAAATTCACTCAAACCAGAAGCTTTATTTCCCGTGATGTAGACTTATTTACTAATATTGAATTTCATCCTACCTCCTTCTCCACGTCTAAATTGAATGAAAGCGAAGAGGAATATAAAACATAAAACAAAAAATAAAACACATTTTGTCAGAGCAATTAAATATTACAAGCGAACGACAAAAACACATACTGGAAGCTAAACGAAGGAAAACTGATTGTCCTATGTTTTTCATTGTTTTGTTTTATGTGTATGTACGTAATTAAATAATTTGGTGATAAGATATATTACATATTTACTTGTATAAAACAGCGATATTTATAATCACAACAAACTGAAAGATTTTTTCCTTTCTTACACTAAGAAAAATTGTAAAACCAGGGATTGAAAAACAGAACTAAAAGTAAAAGGAGAAAGGACATAAAGAGTAAAAAATAAGGAACCCCACCACGATGGTTTTTTTTAAGCGCGTGTAATTGTATATAACATTTTGTACGTTTTATTAAGATAATCAAATAATTCTGCCCCCTTTCGAAGAGGAGAGGCCAGCGCTGTGGTTCGCGGCTGTCGATCTGGTTTTCACAGCTTACGGACCTATTTTGGAAGCTCTTAGGGCGGCCGAATTAGTAAATGTTTTAGGCCCCACTCAACTACTGCACGTAGCGAACATTATTAGGACACCCGGCTCTACTCCCTACTCGGGCATAAAGTCCTCCCTCCTTAGGACCCTCAATGTCCCTCAAGCACCAGGGCAACAGAAATTGGCTAGGGCAACCAACATCACCGGCCTTCGACCTACCCATTATTTAACACACCTACGTTCAGTAGCGGGCGCTGAAGTGCACGATGACCAAATTATGCCGCGTTTCTTAAGGTCCCTACCCAGCTCCACCCGGGCAATCCTAACGGTGCTAACGGACCAGAGCCTTGGCCACCTACCATGTAGATGCCGTCAACGCCCACCTCTCGCCCCCACATCTACCCACACAGCCACACCTGCCCCCTACAGGAGCTGCGGCACCAGCAGTTCCCAGGTTCAGCACAGGGCTCAGACCTGTCTAGCATAACACAGATTACCTTCCAACACACGTCACCCCGTCTGATCTTTTAGCGTTCCAAACCTCGCTCTGCCGCGACACCCCCCCCCCCCATAACACTTTACACCGGCCTACCAACCATCGGGCCCAATGCAAGCGGCAATTCAAATAGGCAAAACACGCCTAACAACACCGCCAAACGCGCGTGGTGCAACAATCACCACCGTTTCGGAGTGCGCACCATAAATTACAGCGCGCCCTGCTGTTGGACCCAACCAACCACCAAACAGGAGCCGCCTTCAAACTAAGTTGCCTACCGTCATCCAAGCGCAACCAGCCGTCACCCCTTCAAACTAAGTTGCCTACTGTCACCCAAGCGCAACCGGCCGGCACCCCCTCAATAAGTTGCCTACCATCACCCAAGCGCAACGCGTCCCCGGCCCCTTAAAGTCGTCAGCAATGAACCCCTAATAGGCTCCGCCCTACTAGAACGACAACCTGTTGGTCGATACAACCCTCAACAGGGTAGTGGACCCACCGCACCCCCCTTGACCGTGCCGGCATCACCCGCTGTAACAACCGGGCCCACCACCATTGCCGACCCAAGCCCACCCATGGCACAGGAACTCGTCAACAGGACAGTGTAACATCTCTTATCTCTCGGGAAAAACTCCTCCGAGGTTATTAATTTATTGATATTCACCTGTTAGTTCCACGTCTCCTGGGGGCGGTTTCTTCTTGGCGGCAGGTTCTTTGTGGTAGCTTCCTGCGGTCTTGATGTGATTGCTTAACTTAAACAACCCTTTTTCATTATACTAACTTGAAAGCTTTACTATTTATTAGAAATACTGGGAATGTCCACCCTTTTATTTATTTTACATTTTGACTTTTAAAAACAAGAAGACCCGCTGTGCAATTCCGATGGCTGCAACTTTCATACTTGGTTATTACGCAAAGAAACTCACTTGCACTACCCTTTAAATACCACATTATTGGTGAGTTAGTGCAAATGATGCATTTTCCTCACCCAGAATGTGTAACCTATTCTGAGGTTATTAGCCTGTCATAATCCATTCGCAATATTCAATAATCGTTTACTTATTCTGCAAAAACTGCAGCGACAGAGAATTGAGCAATTCCATAATCGTTTAATTTTCCTTGCAAAAAATGCGATGGTATCGGTTAAAAACGTATTTGACTCGTAGTGGCAATGACCGAACCAATTACAGTACATTGTTCTACGTACAAATCGTATCATACGATTAATCGCGCCTCATTGCTGTGTTCGCTATTTCGCCGAACTCAGCACTTTTCCGACGCTCGATTATTTCGTCGTCGGTGGTCGTTGCTAATGCCGCTTGTGCTCGCATATCACGTATCACACTTGTAAACATATGTACTTGTAACATGAGACCGTGTGCTTGTTTGATTTTCGTAATGCGAAGCAGAATGCAAGGTCAAGTGTATGACTGATATGTGCTTTGGCATGGATTGTGAACGATCATGAATTAATTGTGCGTGGGGAAGGCTTTGCTTCTGAATGAACGCGAGTATTGCATTGTATGCAGAATACGCTGGAAAGGCGAGTATTGCATTACATGCAGAATACTATGATATAGATGAAATCATCGGATGATGAAATCTTAATTGTATTATGTATGTTGAGAGGGGGTGTAAAGCGAGGTGTACCAACAGTTCCCCTACCTAACCAGCGCTCCTACCGAAGCAGCTAGGGCCACCTTGACACCCAAGCACTAGCCCTCCTCTCAGCACCACATTAACCGCCTACACTCCCCTACTTATTTCGTGACTACGTCAATAGGGAGGGGGGGGGGGGGGCACGGGGGTTCCTTAAACCTACACTAAGAACCACCCACTCGTCGATAGTATAGTGGTTAGTATACCCGCCTGTCACGCGGGAGACCGGGGCTCGATACCCCGCCAGGGAGCCTCTGGCGCAAGACTTATAATCTTGCCCGGAAAAAAAATCATTATGGAAAATTTAACAAGTCTCAGGACTTGCTAAATAAGGTCAAGACCGGCTCCCGGTTGTAGTGCCGATGATGATGATGATGATGAAGAATCGCCCACAATTTTAACCCCAACTGCTTTTGCCAACCACAACTTCACCCACAATTCCAGCTACAACCCCCTTTTGCCTAGAATAACATCATTTCATACCTGAAAACAAAACATTAATATACAAGCAACATCATTTCATGCAATTTGATGCATCACCAGAAAATGTTCCTAAAACAATTCTCAACATACAAGCATCATATATGGGAAACCGATCGGCGCCCCTTGTTAGCCAACTTACCCTGCGACACACGTGCGCAGCACATTCTTCTGACTTGTCTATAGTCACTCCAACTTCTGTCCAACTGACAAAAGCAGTCCACGCATCGCGCGTCTAGCCGCCAAGAATCGAGTTCTCCTGCATGTAAACACACACACAAAGAGTTTGACTCTGGTCACCAGCATCGATACCGTGCATAATCATCGTTGTCATGGGCAAGCGACATAATCCCGCCAAGATCGGCAGAGAGGTCCTCTCCTACCGGTCACCACAGAGAGAAACTTTACGTTTCTCTCGATAATGAAAATCCACCCTTAGCGGATGACCGACTCTGCACGAGTCATTTACAAGTAGTCGGAAATCAACCACCACGGGGTTCAGTCGAGGTTAATTATGGAGTCGAACTTCAACCACTGTGGCGATCGGGCGTGTGAGTGGCAGAGTCGAGTTTGATCCTTCCGGGAGTTGGTATTCACACAGACGGCACACGAGTCACCAGAGTCGAGTATTAGCCGCGAGTCACTAATGAATGATAGTTTGAACTTACCGTGTGCGTGTGCTTAATTTAAGGACCATTACAACCTTATGTTGTGAATTAACAGAATCTAATGAATGATAATTTGAACTTGCCGTGAGCGTGCAGTTAAACGTTGAAAGAAAACCTAAACCAATATTAACATTAAGTTTAAATATTACCCATTGTTTAACATAAAACATTTTAAATCACCTATAAAGGAATCACAATAAAAACAAATAAAGGAAGTGGTTGTTTTACTTATGAACTGGTGAACAGGTCGCGGCGGAATAGCAGTGGAAGGTTGGTGAACCCGTACCCGTGCCGGCACAATCGACCAAAACCACCCCACAATGTATCTATTCCACTAGTTTGAGTTGGATTATGGCTTTTCACATTCAGCAGGTTGTTAATTTTGTAGGTTTTTTTTTTGCACTGAAGTATTATTTGAGGCCTGGCGCAAGACTAATGACCTTGCCCGGAGAAAACAAATCATTATGGAAAATTTAACAAGCCCCAGAACTTGCTAAATAAGGCCAAGACCAGTTCCCGGTGGTAGTGCTGATGATGATGATGATGATTATTTGAGGCCACCTCTCTCACAGTATTTTCTTACCAATTTCGATGAACTGATGCGGCAATCGGCTGTAAGTTTATACTGGTCCGCTGGTCAGCACGACTTCTATTTCGTTGATTTTAGTTTTATTAAACTAAGCTCGACAGCTGAAAATTTGTGGTCCTTTTGGATCGCCGGGCCTTTACCAATATCTAACTACACCCTCATATGGTGGGGAATTGCAAGTTGGAATACTGATGAAAGGCTAATGCTCCCTTCAAACCAGCAGTATACTTGGGAAGGATCGCCAGTTAATTAAAACAAAGTTATGTTTTCTAAACTATTTTATTTTGGTTAATATTAAACGACGCTGAGTGTGCTCCTTCACGGCTGGGAAATCAATCACCCTGGTTCTTCTTTGGTGGTGGTATTAATGGCTCGAATTGTGATAAGGCTGTGGTTGAGTTCAGCCTATTTGCTCGATAAGTCCGCTGTGGAAAAGTTTGAATTGCTATACTGGGCCATGTGTTGAATATTTGTCTTATGATTAGGGGTGTCTTGGCAGTATAGATTGGTTTTATTATCATCGGTATGCTTTGGCTATGTTTTGATAATACGAGTTAGGGTGAGTATGGTATTGGTACAATATTTATACAGTTTTTAGATTACAATTTGGTAAAGATTAAATCGAGTTGTATGTATAATAGTATCATAATGGAACTGTACGAAGGTTGGTAGAGATTGATAATAGAAATGGTACTAAAAGTTAATTACAATAGAAATTTGGGGCTTGAAATACAAGGGTTATTTTATATGTGAATATTAAAATATGATATTTGTAATTTTTGAGTTACTATGGTACAAGGGTTAGTGTATACAGAGATTTGTTTGGGGTTTGAATTACAGTAATAGGTATGTGTATGCGGATGTATAATACATTATGTGGGAGGTGTCAACTCGCGCCGTCTCACACCTCAGCGGTTGCCATGGCGAAAATCCCCGAATTACGTTTGAACCGCTTGACCATCCACCTTACTCACCAGATCTAGCCCCAAGCGACTTATTTTTGTTCCCTAATCTAAAAATTGCGCTCGGAGGACAGAGATTTTCGTCAAATGAGAAGGCAATCACCTTCGTGAACAGTTATTTTGCAGAGAAAAGCGCCGAGTACTATTTGGAGGGGTTAGAGAGATGGGAGCATCACTGGGAGAAGTGTGTATAGTTAGAAGGAGTCTATGTAGAAAAATAAAAATAAATTTTAAGAAAAAATGTCTTGCGTCTTTGTTAGGTCGGAAACTTTTCAACCCATCCATGTATATATAAACAGTGGTTGAAAAATAATAGAAACAAAGGTTTAGATAACGATCAACAATCGGTAACTGCGTATAATTTGGTTTTTCTTCGACACCAATTCTATACCCGAACCGTACCTAACAGTACTTTGATATGGTGCATCAATTTGCCGTTATCAGTTTTTTAATTATTTTTTATATATTTATTTATTATTAACAAGTAATTTAAAATTACATATCAGTAAACTAACATAATGAGCCTATTGGCTCTATCAGTTTTTTGTTTTTGCCTAGTAGTAAAAAATGCAAGCGAAAGGGACATTTTGCCTGGAAAAAATAATAGAAACAAACCATCACCACAGTCTTCAATCGTGATTGTGAAGTAAACTACTGGTTCTTTAATACTTTCCTGAAGGACCCCCCATATTTGCAACCCAACTCCCATCTCCCTCGCATACCTGCAACATTTCCTTCCTCAAGGATATGTAATGCACTTAACGCCTTAGATAAAATTCCCTACAAGAATTCTTTCAGTCATGCATCCAATGCATTTCCTAGATTCCCAAACAAATTTTTTTAAAGTACATACGCATCATATCTATTTCCTGAAAAGAGTTCTTTAAAGGCCAAGCATCATATTTCTGAAAGAAAACAATTCGGTTAGCGTACCATGTAACCGCCATAATTAGAAAAACCATTCGGCACCCTTGTTTGCCAAGCAAATTCCAGCCTCACATGTGCAGAACAATTGTCTTTACATGCACATTTGTTGGAGACCCATTGGTCTAACGACACAAAGCAACGCCAAGCAGCTTGTTGACGCAGCAAACAATCAGCGCAATAGCCGCTAAAACCGAATTCGTCAGCATTTACAAATGCAAACAAGAACTCAGTTCCTACCGCCGTCAGAGATGCCATAAACATCCAATTTCCTTTTAGCACTTTTTCTTAATAGCAATGCAGTTATTTAGTTAGCTGAACCCTCATTACAGAACAATGCCGGAGGCCACTTCTCCCTTTGTTTGAATTCCTTTCAATGTTTCAGAATTCGTTTCTCATGACCTTGTTACATGAGCAAACAGTGATCCATTAGCACTTTGATAAGATCACCACATGCACACCACTGCGTACCAAAGATCGCCTTCCATTGGTCACTGGAAGAAAGAAAAAATTTCATTTCCTTTTTACCACACCATAGAGAGAAATTTTCTCTCTTTTCCTACAAACTCACCATCGAACTGGGGTTTGAATCAAGAGTCGGATTTCAACCCTCGGTTGAGTCGTAATCCAACCACAAAAGGAGTCTGTCGCGTTTCAGCCACCAACAGATCAAGAATCGTTCTTGTAACCACGCCGCGTACTACGGGGGTGTGCACACCCCCGCGAGTTAGTAACGAAGTGTGTTGTCGAGTTGGAGTTCCGTTTTTTTTTTTTCTCGAGCGAATCCATTTTTGCAACCGGCAGACAAAGAAAGAGTCTAGACATTTCCCGGAACAATTCGTGTGTGTTCAATAGTTCAGTGAATCTGTAACCATTATTAAGCTAAAACGTGCCGTCTAACGTAAAATTATAACTTGCACTAATCTGACCAAAAGTTCAATACAACATAATATTTAAACATACAGTTAAGACGAACTTAATATTAGAAGTGCACTTGTGATAACAAGCAGAGAACAATAAAGAATCATCAACAAACAACAATCTAGTGTGTCTCATTTTCTGTGCTGTGGTATACTGGGTGTTTCTTTATTCTTTTCCCTCGGCGATGTCAGTGACCAGCGCTATGCTTTCTTCTCCGCAGTGCACCAACCAACGAACAATTTGTGGGGACGTGGTAGAACCCAGCGCCCATGCCAGCGCACCGACTTCGCCCCCACACGTCTTTATTGAAATCTTCGTAAATTTGTTAGACTTGTGTTTTAGCGTTTGTTAGAAAAAGAAAAAAAACAATAAAAAGAAAATTTTGTGAAAATGGGTCGTGAAGTACATTGCACTAGTTCCGATCGTGAATTGATAAAAAAATTAAGAAATGACGCGAAAACAATGGATGAAATAGCTAAACTAATGAACTGCTCTAGGAAAAAAATATTCACTGCTCTTCATTCAGGTCCAAAATGGAAACCAGAGGCAGAAAAAAAAAAACAACGTCACGATTCGACAAACTGCTAATCCGACTATCTTCAACGGAATTAAAAACTGACTTAAACGCACCTTATACGAGTCGTACAATTAGAAACAGACTAATAGAAGCGGGTCTTCCTGGAAAAAGTCGTAGAAAAGTTCCATACTTGAGCAAGAAAAATATAAAGCAGAGACTCGTTTTTGCCGAAAAACACCTCCACCGTGCGAATTGGAATATCATCATATGGCCGGATTAATTTATTTGGTTCCGATGGAAAAATGTACGTCAGACGACCAATGAACTCAGAATTCAATCCAAAGTATACCAAAAAGACAGTGAAACACGGTGGAGGCAATTTAATGATTTGGGGGTGCTTTTCAGCATCTGGTGTTGGTCCAATTTTTCTTAAAAAGGACAAAATGTTGTCTAAAGATTATGTAGACGTCTTAAACACCGTTATGCTACCATTTTCTGAAAAGGAGATGCCTATTGAATGGGAGTTTTAGCAGGGTAATGACCCCAAGCACACCTCAAAATTGGCTAACGAATGGTTTCTTCAAAACAAAGTCGATGTTATGGAGCGGCCATCGCAGTCCCCTGATCTTAACCCAATAGAACATCTATGGGGAACAAGAACGGAGACTGTAAAGCCAAAAATAAGGAAGTGCTTTGGTCCAAAATAAAAGATGAATGGTACTCTATACCACGCGCGACTTGTACCAAACTAGTTAATTCCATGGGACGAAGATGCGAAGTAGTCATTAAAAACAAAGGTGCAACAACTAAGTATTAAAAGGATATGAAACACTTTTACTATAAATTAATTCTTCACAAAACACAAACAAAAAACTAATTTGTTTCTATTATAGTGCTCTAAAAAGCCCTACCACCTTTTTTCCCCATTCATACACCCTAGTCCCAGTAATCCTACACCAAAACCTTAAATCTAATCAAAATCCTAAAAAACCTAAACTAAATCCAAAATTCGCGATAAACGAACCAAATATTCCTTCATCGTTTTGCATTTGCCCCACGGCATAATCTAAATTTAAAATCCAGAAATACATTGCAATCTGGTAAAATCCCTCGTGAATTAAATAAACCAAACCCATGGCAAATCGAACCAGATGTTCAAATTTGCCACAAACAAACAAAACCCATATTCAAGTTCAAATTCTCATATGCAAACAGTTTAATGAGAATTCAGAAAACTGAATTCTTATATAAAACAAACATTGGACATCACACGAAATGTATCGAAAATCGAGATTTTTCATCAAAAACGTGCGTTTCAAAGATACAAATCTCGATTTGGTGCCGTTTAAAAGGGGACGTATCGCGATCTCGAGGAAGCATTCTATTCATGCACCTAGTCCTCGGCTGAAGTGCTGAAGGACCACGATCAGAATATAAAGCTAGGATCTTGGAGGTGGTGTGCCCAGGATGATCAATTGTTTCCCTATCTAAGTAAATAACAATGAACCTATTATGACAAAATAAAAGGTGTTTTCCATCGACTTGGGCTTT
The DNA here is from genome assembly GCA_963931805.1 of Microdon myrmicae. NCBI lineage: Eukaryota > Metazoa > Arthropoda > Insecta > Diptera > Syrphidae > Microdon > Microdon myrmicae. The sequence continues at coordinate 13,335,613 of OZ007496.1, read as the reverse complement.
ATGCATTCGCCGAGAAACGTCGGTTACTTTTGAGAACCAGAGACGACTTCCAACCAGGAAAAGGAACCGGTGAGTAGAGTGCTGGCAAACCCACAAATTAAACCAGCGTCCACGATTACAGGCATCAATAGAAGGCGCCAGGTTGCACGGCGCAGGGACGCTATTCTTGAAAACGACGCCCCACGAACCAGTAGGTCGTTGCTCTTCCCTCAGGGTTTGAGGAAGCACGGCGGCGATCACATCAGGTCCCCTCAGGAGCGGTCTTAGGATATCCCTCGTCCTTTTCAGGACAAGGAGACACGCTACTTGGGAGCGAGGCCAGTAACAACTAATGTTACTACAATATTATTTTTTCCAGGCAAATCCAAGGAAAACCGGAATCAATGTTTTTTTTTCACAATATCTCGCCTTTTTTAATTAAAAATTTAGTATTTCCTTTATGTATTACAGTGCCCCAAATCTATTAGTATATTTTTAACTCTTATTTTTCCCCAAATACATCTTTTCTTAACGACTAATGTCGAAGAACAAGCTCGTTTCTATTTGTTGCGGATTCACAATTATATGCTCGGGGAGAATCTAGTACGCTTGTGGCGATTCCGCCAGATCCCACGGCTCGCCTTCCTGAAAAAACCCCCATAACCATAACCCGGGTCTGCACCAGCTTTCGCTAATGCAATTCGCATTAGCATCTTAGATGCTTCACGCATCAAACAGACCCAATTATTATAACCCTAAAATCCCTATAGAGAAAACTTACCTTCATGCATCCCTTCGCATACAATTTTTCATAAGATTTCTTTGTTTTCTTATTTGGTATTCTGAACCAATTCGGCACCAGACAAATTCCTGTAAACAAAATAATTCGGATTGCAATCAATGTAACCGTCATGACAGGGACCATAAATATCGCGCCGTCTATTTTCCCAGCCGCGTCATATACCTTTTCATACACATAGCCTGGCAACCTTTTTTTGTTTGTCTTACCAACAAACAACCCAAGCAGCTGCATATAATTACCGCAATAGACGCTGAAACCAAATTCTCCAGCATTTCCTAAGGCAAATATGAACCCGGTTTCTATTGCAGCCAGAGATGCCATAAACACCCAATTTGCTTTTAGCACCTTTTTCTCCTAACGTCAAAAATAGCGACGAGGCATCGTATAAACATGACCCTCATTAAAGAGCGAACCATTTGGTCGCCTTTTCTTTTGTCCTTGCCGCCTGCCTGTTTCGCTGTTCCACTGCACGTGTGAATAGCATTGATCTCAACGATCCCACACATACCACCATGAACTGTATTACAAGATCTGATTTCCTATACCACCAAGAGAGACTTTACGTTTCCCTGGTGGTAGGTAAAAAACGATATCCTTATTGGAGAGGATATCGTTTGAGTCTCATTCCATCACCAGACCAAGTCGGTCGGGTCTCCACTACGCTACCTTTGCGCTCGGTACGCGTAAATACGATGGGCCACCCTTTTACCATCGGGGGGTGCGTCGGAGTTCGCACCCCCGTGAGTCGTGTGTGTTTTATTTTTCAACTCTAGGAAGTTTTAGTTTATTTTTCCACGTAAATTTATCCGCGAATCTATGAAATAACGTAAATTTATTGATCCCAAATTGTTTATTATCGAAAACATATAGTGCGGCAAAAAAATCAGTATACAATAGTCTCTTTGATAAAACAATATCCTTAAGTTCATACGAAAGTGTTCAATAGTTTTTGTGAAAACGAATAAATCATACAAAAATGTAAAAGACAAACAATAAACAATTTATAAATTTCATTTAACTGTCTTGTGGCGGAGTTTTACTTCTTGTGTGTGACAATTTTTCAATTTGTTAACTGGTGGAACTTTGTTTCGGTGAGGATGGGGAGTGAAGTGAACCGTGTGCCCGTGTCCGGCACTATACTTCTCCCACCCCACATTGGTGACCCGCGAGTGTAAAAAGAACACTGCAACCTTCGAACATCCGCGTTTGTCGTCATTGGTGAACTTTCGGAGTAACACGCAACCACCTAAAAGACCGGTACGAGTTGTGAAAACGCAAGGACGAATTAGTGCTCGTTGAACAGTGACTATTCGGTGCTGCGACTGTGTCAGTGACAATCGGTGAGCAATTGTGGCGGCAATTGCCAAAAATCAATGAATGGGCAAACATCGCCCCAACGACAGGATCACCAAGCGACGCACCAGCATCAGTTACCCCAACACATCACCGGACTAGCAGCAGCACCAAACAGCCAAGGCTTTACCAACATCACCTGGCCGGGAGCAGCACTCGCCTCAACAGCAATGGCCAGGATTTGGTAAGTTCCGTATTATCTCTTCCTTTTTTTTTCTGAACAGGGAGTCACGCAACACTACCAAGCAACAATGGCATGAGCAACTCATCATTCATTGCTCCCAGAATGCAAGTAATCTTAGAGGCAGAATGAGATCGCGATCATGGACCACCGAGGCATGTATGGTGCACCTAAACGATCGCAGCATTATAAGGATCAGCGTACTACCGATGCAATACGGAAATTCACCAATGGCCTGGTTAATTGCATTTCAGCTAAGGTATCGCTAAGTAACAAGCGGTCTAACAAACAACACAACGCTCACCAACCGATAGGATCGAGCTGTTCCATCGGCCGTCTACAGAAACTTAATTCTTTGTATTTTAATTTATGGAAGGATTCAAGCCTGAATACCTCGCCGCTAAATCACAAAAAACCAAGGAAAACTACACCAAAGGAAACTGATAAAGATCCTTCACCTGTTGTGAATTTTCTTAAAAGAATATATTATTATCAACCAAACAGCGATTCAGACAACACCACCAAATTATATCCGGAATTCTATCCAGCTTTCACACAATGGCTACCCCACGAGAAAGCAATCAAAAATGTGACATTGCGAGGAATTGTGCCAAAGTCATCGAAAACAAAGGAGAACCAGTATCCTGTTGGTCCATGGCTCTTGGCATGGTTTATCTTCGTCGTTGTGGGTCGGCTATTTTCCAGATAATCCAGTCAATTTGTGTAGCGTAAAACCACCCTTCCTTCCAGTTGTTTATCTATTACCAATAATTAATAACGCCGTTAAAACTCAAAATCCTTTACAGTTATGTATGATGTATCAATATTAAAGTCCTTTATTTTCTTTTATACTATTCGGTGTTTGTGAAACTGTCAAAAAAAAAAAAAAAAAAAAAGCAAAAAAAGCAAATGTCATTTTCATTTTGATTAGTATATTAATAGCAATTTTGTAAGAAGGAATTAAAATATTCCGTCAGGGCAATTAAATATTACGAACAGCACAATGTACGAAAATGGTCCAAAATCAAAGAACCAAAGGGTAAACAAACCCAACAGCAAAATTTTGTCAAAAGTAAAATTTTCAATACTATTTCGAGAAACTAATCAAGTAGGCTAATCATTAAGCTTGTGTTTTGTGTAAAATTAATTAGTGATTTGAAGTGCAAATTTCCTCGCACAGTTCCAATTTGCGTAAGCGATTTTCATAGTAAAGGTAGACAACTGGTTCGAAACAGTTGTCCTGCCAGTCTAAGAAAACCGTATAATAAGCTTGACTGTTAAAGGCTATAAAGGATATCGATATTTATATGAATGGACGTATGTCCGGAAATATGTTCATTTGTATGAATGCGTTTCTTTTATTTTCTTTTAAAATAAACAAACATTAATCCGAATATTAAAAATATTTTTATATTCTCCTCTTTGTTCTCCTAAATTTCTGCCTTTCTTCTGTCTTACTTAACACTTTGTATATTAAGCAAACTCCAGTTATTTAAAGAAAACATGACCTTATATAAAACACTTAAGTATACCCATAAAATATTAATTATAATAAAGTTAAACCCTATACTATACAGTTTTGTTTCAAAACATGCGCTTTGTCGCACAAGAAATAACGATAGAAAGTCAGGGAACGCCTGTAACTGTTGTCCAGCATTAAATCCAGACTAAAATTAAGTAGTTTCCGATACTCTATTTATATTTACACACTATAATACATCAACATGTACATCTACAAGAAAAATTAACATACGGATTACCCCCTTTAAGATACGAAGACAGAGAAAGTGTAAGCAAACAGTTCCCTACAATTGTGTATAGTAATTAAAAGAATAAAAATAAAGCAACATAATAACGTGCATAACAATAATTAGACAAAACATAAAAATAATTTGTAATACCCTAAAGCAGCAAAATTTGTATTATACTAAATATTACGTTAGATGTACTACATCGTACCTAATTCTATTTGTGATTCGGTGGTATTAGTACAAGTTTTGTTTTGTTCTCGCCAAAAAACACGCACACTAATTAAAAATATACATAAAGTAAGCAACAAAATACAACATAATCAAATGTTAACATATTGTCAGTAAAAACAAACCAAAAACATATAAGCATTAAAGTTATATTATTAAAAATCGTAAACATTGTAAATAAAATAAATAAAATAAATAAATAAAAAAAAATATACACAAAACAAATGGCAATAGATATAGCTCAATAAATTTTATGCGCAATTATATATATCGACAAGTAACATAAAGTAAACGCACCACGGCACCATAATTACCTTACCTTTTTTGTGTGCGTGCTACCATATCTTATTGAATAGAAACGGTTGCTGCAAATTTTATATTTAAAAAAAAAAAAAAAACAGACAATAAATAGTGTAAGCCCCTTCAGGGTATTAAGCAACGCACAACCTTATTTCATAATTTCCGCACGACTCCACACGACTCGGCACACTCGCACTCAATTTCGGCTCCGCTTACTACTTCTCTTGATCCTCTTCCGACTACATTTAATTTCTTTTTCGACTTCACGTCGCCAACATTCAACTCTCTCGACTCCATTCATTCCTCCACAACCGACTCCTCTCTTAACAGCTCGTCTCTTACATCGGGACACAATGCCCCTTAAACACTGGACCCCACCCAACCTCACTTGACCCAACATCGGCTCAATTTAACTCCTTTAACCGGCTCCTCATCACACCCTTCGGACTCTTCGAGTTCAAAGTGATGACCTTTGGCCGTCTTTAAATACTGGCAAAACTCGCCTCCATCCACCCTTTTAAGGCTCCTTTTCTAAATATTGGCGCACACGCTCGCCATTACTCAACACCCAATTTCTGCAAACCGGCCCCTTATGTAACAACAGCTACTACGCGTAGCATATGGTCTATAGGACGCCCGGTTTTGTCTCGCGTGAAACACCCTCACCCTTTCTGTCTCTTTTCTGTAGGTTGGCGCTCACGCTCACCAACCATAGCCTTCACGCAACCCCATGCAACCCTTCTCGACTCTGCTTGACCTCTAACACCTTTTTCTATCCCTGTTCATATATTGGCGCCCATCCACACCAAAAACAGTTATCACGCGAAACCGTTCATCAATGCTCGACCTTTCTACCCGATTTCAGCAAGCCAGCTTCCCTCGTTACCACAGCTACTACGCGTAGCAGCACCCATCAGGGCACCTGGTTTTGCCCCTTTATTTAAATTTCAGGACATTCGTCCTTAGATCTCCTACATCTCCCAAACGTCTCAGCAACACCGGTCCACAAATCAAACCGATACCACCGGGCTGAGACAACATACCTCGTTCCCCAATCTTTAGCCACCATGGCTGCCCTTTAGCGGCAACTAAAGGCTATACACGCCCCTCTACGCCGCCTCAAATACCTAGGTGCATAATACTTCGGAGCGCACATCTAATAACCCTAGGGCGCCCTGGGGTTGGACACAATCAACCACCCCAGGAGCCCCCTAACCAAAATCCCCTATTTTTTTTTTTTTTTTTAAACAAGAGCGACGGCCGGCACCTCACAGCAAGTTTCCATTCGGTCGAGGTCGCAGCTACCGTTACATTGGCACCAATGTACCGGTCCTCCCTCGATAGGTAAAACGTGCAATTGAGGGCCCGCCCTCCTTTACCAGTCCCAGCGGCAAACAAATCGCCATACAAACGTATGGACAAAAGACACCCGCTCTGGACTTAGTCCCTTTCCATTCCGCACACGGCAACCCGTCACTGCGGATGGGAATTACCCTGGGATAAATCCCCCTCCATCTCGCACACACTATTTCGTCACTGCGGATGTGAGCGGATTTCCGATAGGTTCCGACCTATTCGGGCGATAAGCCTGTTGGTCCACGAGACCCATAACTGGCCGATGGACCACGCCGCGCACATTTGCCCTTGATGGCATCAAGCGGTAACAACTGTGTCCATCTTATCGGTAAAGGCCCAAACCATAACCAGGAACTGGTCACCACGACAGTCCCGTAACATTACCACAGCGCATTCCGAAGCAACCTCCCTATCATCACAGCACCCACCATCGAGCATTCCCTCGCCCCTACCTTTTTTTTCGTGACTACGTCACTGGGAGGGGAGTACTGTGGCGGTTCCGCCAGATCCCACGGCTCGCCTTCCTGAAAAAACCCCCATAACCATAACCCGGGTCTGCACCAGCTTTCGCTAATGCAATTCGCATTAGCATCTTAGATGCTTCACGCATCAAACAGACCCAATTATTATAACCCTAAAATCCCTATAGAGAAAACTTACCTTCATGCATCCCTTCGCATACAATTTTTCATAAGATTTCTTTGTTTTCGTATTTGGTATTCTGAACCAATTCGGCACCAGACAAATTCCTGTAAACAAAATAATTCGGATTGCAATCAATGTAACCGTCATGACAGGGACCATAAATATCGCGCCGTCTATTTTCCCAGCCGCGTCATATACCTTTTCATACACATAGCCTGGCAACCTTTTTTTGTTTGTCTTACCAACAAACAACCCAAGCAGCTGCATATAATTAGCGCAATAGGCGCTGAAACCAAATTCTCCAGCATTTCCTAAGGCAAATATGAACCCGGTTTCTATTGCAGCCAGAGATGCCATAAACACCCAATTTGCTTTTAGCACCTTTTTCTCCTAACGTCGAAAATAGCGACGAGGCATCGTATAAACATGACCCTCATTAAAGAGCGAACCATTTGGTCGCCTTTTCTTTTGTCCTTGCCGCCTGCCTGTTTCGCTGTTCCACTGCACGTGTGAATAGCATTGATCTCAACGATCCCACACATACCACCATGAACTGTTACAAGATCTGGTTTCCTATACCACCAAGAGAGACTTTACGTTTCCCTGGTGGTAGGTAAAAAACGATATCCTTATTGGAGAGGATATCGTTTGAGTCTCATTCCATCACCAGACCAAGTCGGTCGGGTCTCCACTACGCTACCTTTGCGCTCGGTACGCGTAAATACGATGGGCCACCCTTTTACCATCGGGGGGTGCGTCGGAGTTCGCACCCCCGTGAGTCGTGTGTGTTTTATTTTTCAACTCTAGGAAGTTTTAGTTTATTTTTCCACGTAAATTTATCCGTGAATCTATGAAATAACGTAAATTTATTGATCCCAAATTGTTTATTATCGAAAACATATAGTGCGGCAAAAAAATCGGTATACAATAGTCTCTTTGATAAAACAATATCCTTAAGTTCATACGAAAGTGTTCAATAGTTTTTGTGAAAACGAATAAATCATACAAAAATGTAAAAGACAAACAATAAACAATTTATAAATTTCATTTAACTGTCTTGTGGCGGAGTTTTACTTCTTGTGTGTGACAATTTTTCAATTTGTTAACTGGTGGAACTTTGTTTCGGTGAGGATGGGGAGTGAAGTGAACCGTGTGCCCGTGTCCGGCACTATACTTCTCCACCCCACACGCTCATCATCTAGTACTCTCCCCGACAAATGTATTCACCACACCTGCCAGCAACACGATGACAGTGCAATCAACTGTCAATAATTACTTCTGTCAATGGTGCACGATCAATTGAAAGAAACTTGATTTGGATTTTTAATGCTGTGATAGTTGTGATTTAGAGGATATTTAATTAAAGTTATATAATGAACTAAGACAAGGAACGTTTTTATTGTTATACTGTTGTAATTCGCTTAATACATACATGTCAACGGTGCAGTCAGTGTATAGTGCAGAAATACAACAAACATCCAAACTGACTAATTTGGCCGACGTGATTTTTGCACTGCATCGTGCAAAGGCCAAAGTGATCATCATTGAAGAACCCGTCGACCCTAGGCGAAGTTCTACAAAAAAGGTATTGCTGTTCCCTTTTTTATTCTAAACGTATTTGGTTTCAGGCAACGTTGGTTTCGGACGCCATTGCGTCATTCCTCGCACCGTGCTCATCTTTAAGGATTCCCCGAAGACATTCCTCGTTCGACGGAAGCGCAACGATCTCGACCGACGACATTCCTCGCTCGGCAACGAGATATCGAATATTATTATTTTTTCCACCACTGTATATATATATTGTAACGCATATGACAATGAGCTGTGATATCTGGCAAAACAAAGTACTAGACAATTCGAGGCTGTGGAACGGACGGAAACGAAACGCCGAATTAGAATGAGGAAAAACGGTATAAATACGTCGCACGCAGATCAAGTAAGGCAGTAAGCAGTAAGGAAGCGATAAGTAAAAAAGCGGAGTAAAGAAGCGATAGGAATTAAACGATAAGTCTCTAGTGAAAGAAGAGTCACCGAATTGTTAGCGAAATATCTAGTAACAGTTGTTATTAACAGACTAATAAAGTGTTTACACAGAAAATCGATTTAACGGCTCTTTTTTATTAAAATAATTAATCCAGCGAACCCAAAGCCCGCTACAGTGTATACAAACAAAAAATAAACAATAAAAAACCTAAAATTAATAATAATGTAACCATATTCAGGTTTTCTTTTTTTTTTCTGTTGTAGAATTCGTAAATGTTGTCTAAAGTAAAAACATAAATACTGTACACCGAAGGATAATATATTTGTATAGAAAACATACAGACCCAGTAAATTACATCAAACTGTAATATGTTAAAATAGTCTTAGCATTTTATCTGTACTTCTTTTTCTTTTGCAAATAAATGCATAAAAAAAAAAAGAGAATAATAGTCTCCAATAACTTTCCAGCCATGGCAATGAGGTGGTATGTTAATAGTTCTTGAGGTGAATTATTTGTCTTTGGTATCGGAACTAGTCTCTGTTCCCCTCAGTATCTTTTCAATACCTTGTTTGGGATGCCGTCTAATTCTGGAGCTTCGAGCACTTTGAGCCTTCAAACGGCTCTCTTTATTTCCAGTGATTCAGTGATTGTTCCTGGTCTGCCATTATAAGCAAGGTTGAAATTGGTGTACATAATTTCTCTGAATCAACTTTTTTGCACAGAGTTAAGCATATCGAGTTTCGTGACAAGAAAGGTGTACTTGCAGGGAGTTGCATTGAACTATTTTATTCAAAAAAAAAAATCTGCAGTTGAAGCACACAGAATTCTTGTTAAGGCAATTATGCTCAGTCAGAAAAACATGCAAGGGTTGACTTAGACGTTTCAAAAGTAATAACGTTGATGTTGAAGGTGATGAACGCTGTGGAGCAACGAAAAAGTGGGAAGACGAAGAATTGGAGGCATTAGTTTAGGAAGCCATTGTCGATTTGAACTTGCAGAATTGTTAGACATTGATCACACGACCGTTTCGCAACGTTTGTGGGTGTTTGCAGTGATTCAAAAGAGAGCACATTGGGTATAATACAAGTTGAAGCTATCGAGAACTTATTGAAGGTCCCCGACGAATTTAAGATGTTTTGTTTTGTCTAGTTACAATTTTAAAAAGAAACGAAACAAAAAATGGTACAGTAATATAACATAAAAAATGTGTACCGATAGTTTTGTTTTCTCCCCTTCTTTAAATTTTCTGACCCTTCAGATTAATTTTCTTACACCCAACTACAACTAAATTACATAGAATGATTCATTTGGAAATTAACTTTAAAATAAATTCGGTCGCAACAAAACTTGCAAATACACTTTAGAAAAATTATAACTACTTACTTATCTGTCTCTAATTACTTAACATTGATAATGTTGGCTTTAAGTAAACAGGATATGTAAGCTATCTGTGGTGGGGCCTAACCGTAGAGATAAAGCTCTTAGAGCGAAACCAAGTACGCGTTTTATAGTATTATACAAATCTGGAAAAGCAGTAATCATCAAACTATCTTTTAGAGCAATATTCTAACTAGCAAGATCTATTTCCATTTAGTTTCGTGTATCTAGTTCTTCTTGTCAAGTTATTTAGACCTAGCCTTCTTTACGTAGTCTTATATAGCAGCACACTCAATTGATCAGCAGTGCTTTGTTAGATATGAAGTTTGAATTCGTAGAGTACATGCCAAAAAGTTGGCCTCCAGTGTTCGGAGAAGAATATTGGACAAAAAGAAAGTGCTTCATTTTTAAAGGAATGGAACCTGTTGTCGATAGGATTCAGGATATGGAAGTGAGGGATGACGACGTATGGATTGTTACCCAACCAAAAGCCGGTACAACGTGGACTCAGGAAATGGTTTGGTTAATTTTGAACTCATTCGACTTTGATACTGCTTTATCAGTGAACCTACGCAACAGATCGCCGTTTATTGAGTAAGTTACAATTAAGTAATTAATTAATTCACTAATTGATTATGAGTGTCATTTAATTACTTTTAATGTGCCCTATCTCCCACATATTAAAATAAACCTTGAATTAGTTGGCAGATTCTC